>VHZZ01008790.1:0-16621 GCA_009801015.1 Silene noctiflora
AAAATGAGTCAAAAAGGTAAGGGAAACACGACTAAAAATATCTATATCAATAATACATATATATAGTTGAATGGTCCAAAATCAAAGATTATGGAGTAACTCTGTAATTATAATAAGAGTATCATTGAACTTGGTATCAATCTAAAATCTTTTGAGTCTCTCAAATATTGTCTTAGAAAACTCTTATAATAAGAGTTTATATTAACGGTCGCGTCAGTTACACCAATAACATATAAATATTAACCCTTACAACCTTTTTTTTTTTTTCATTAACAAGGTGTTTTATGTTTTATTTTATTTGAAAAAAATATTTTAATCATATGTAAACAAATAATTAGACATAAAAATTACCCCGTTGCAACGCACGGGTATCAAACTAGTAGCTACTAAAAGCTACATTTCCTACAAAACATATTGAACACAAGCCAAATATCTAGAACACGGGATTAGGTCACTAAAACACTAAAAATAGTGTAATAAACATGTAAAACTGAGCTAAATTAGGGGAATAAATCGTATAAATATTAGACACATCAACAATACATAATATAACATCATCTTTAATACAATTACAACTCTATTAATCAATCCTTGTTTCGAAATTCTTACTGTAAACAAATCTTTCAAAGAATAGAAATATCATGAACATCAATCTCAAGACTAGAAGGCAACATGCCTAATTCATTGTAGGACATCAAAGCACTGTGCCCACATTTTGTGCATTGTATTTATTATTGTATTGAAACTTTGTGATTATTGAGCTCCTTCCATAAGCTTGAAATTAATACTTGATCCAACTTTTGATTGCTAGACATCACCTCCATATTAGTTAACCTAATTTGGTTAATCATCTTCTGTAGTTGTACTTTCATACATTGTTGTTCCTTTTCATTGCACTTAATCAGATTTTGCAACTCTTCCACCTCTTTTGTCGACGACTCTAAAAGAGTTGTAGTATATTGTACCTCTTTATTAGCCGCCACAAGTTGTTCTTGTACCTTGTTCAACTCCTCTTCCATAACTCTACATTTGTTTTTGAAACTCGAAAGTTGTTCCTCGAGCTCTTTCGCATTTTTATTTGCCTTAGCCGAGTGTAATAATGTAGATTGCAAGGATGAGAGCTCTTTTTCCAACATTTCCGATTTCATTTCCAAATCGCAATTTCTTTTACTCAACGAAGAAATTTTAGACGAAAGTTGATCATGCATTTTTTGTAATTCGACCTTCATCTTTTCCCTTTCTTCCTTGAAATTACAAAGCTCATCTAAGACTTCATCGGATTCTTTCTTACACGACTCCAACTCAATCTTATAAAGTTCAAGCTCGAAATCAATCAAGGCAACCTTTTCGTATGCTTTTTGGAGTTTCAAACCCAACTCATTTTGGACCTTTTTAAGCTCAAATACCTCATCATTCGAAGCTTTCAAACTAGCCTTAGTAGATTCGACTTCAATCTTTGCTAATTCACACTGGTGATTCGAATTTCCAAGCGCCTTATCTTTTTCTTCAAGTTGTTTTCTCAAGGAATCGTTGACAGAATTCGGGACTACGACACCAAAAGAAGACCAATCAAAGATAACATTATGGATTGGCCTATAAGTTTTCCCTGCTACAAGAACATAGCAAGCACCATTGCAATTGACGTAAAAGATACCGACTTTCGACTTTAAAACCAGAGATTCATACAACCTCTTAAACATGGATTCCTGTACTTGTGTTCCATATATCATAAGCTTATCACTCCGTAGGTCTATTGTACGAATTGTTTTGCAGTTATCTTCACCATTGATTTGCTCCATTCGATATGAAAACACGTTATCGTAATAGTTAGGAGTGATGAAAACATCTGGAGTTTCATCTAAATTGTAAATAACCATTTTGTTATTAGAAGAAAAACAAATTTGCTCAAATTTTGAAATGGACGAAACAGAGGAAATTGAAGTAGCAAGTAGGGTTATGACAAATTTGCTCAAATATACATTGTTTATATTAGAAGTTTCCCTAACGTATATATTGTTTATATTGTTTCGTGTCCATAGAGTTTAGATTTGCACACCACAAAAGCTAAGTATATATATGCAGGTGCAGGAAACTATTTGACACCATAGATTGATAGATAGCCATGCAAGGCACGTATGGTTCTAAGAATGTGACTAAAGAAAGCGCATCAACATAGTCGGATGCCATTGGATTCGAAATCGAACTAAACCCGACACTACCAAAAGGTCTAAATCCAACTCAAGCCTAATTTATTTAAAAAATTGAAGCCCGAATTGAACCGTAATTAAAAAAAGTTGAAGCAAATCTATTCATGATCCATTTCATGCTTAAACCCGAGTCAATACAAAAACACAAATTCTCATTTGTGACGGGTGTGAACACGTCACAAGCTTGTCACGTGAGACAAGCTTGAAAGTGGGAGACTAACATAAAAATCACCATATTTAGTCTTTGTAAGACACTTAAATTTTCATTTTGTCATACAAAATAGTTTTCCATCAAGTCAAAATAATTTTTCAAATAGATCTACAGACATTTGGATCACATTTGGATTTATAAAAACTACTCTATCATTTCATTTTCATATATTTGATTAATATTTAATTATTTTTCATGTATATTGAATAGTAAATATAAGAAAATGAAATAAAAAGAAAGAGTGTTCACTAATTCTCCTATGAGACGGTCGCACAAAATAGGTAAAATATGCAGCTGAAACAAGTCCATCCATACCTTTGTACATTGTAGCTGAAGTACTTGTATAGTGGAATAAATTGTTATCACCTCAAATACAGAAGCATAACTTCGAAATCTTTTATGAAGCTTTCTGGAAGAAATGTCGTGGCAAAATTTAGTACTAGCCTATTGATAAAACCTAGTTTTGTAACGAAAAAACATGAAGAGAACAACTTGAGTTGAGCACGACTTGATTAAAAAAAAAAAAAAAAAAAAAAAAAAAACAGCTTGATATAAAAATAAACACTAAGCAAAACTTTGGTGAAAAAATATGAATGGTTATTTACTTAATCAGTAACGAAAGAGATGAGTTGTGTAGTTATAAGAGATCCTTAGGAATTAAAGAGCTTTCTAAATGGGCCATCCTTTCTGTCTTTAGCAGCTTCAGTTAAGGCAAGGAACCTCTTGAAACCTGTCGTAGCTGCACCACGGCCTAATGCAGCTGCTCTAGCAAGCACGTCCTCCCCAGAAGCAGTGACAGAGGACGATGCTGGATTGATGACAGCAGTCGGCCCAGGTGCGGTGGGGGGCACGGGTACTGAAGATGGAACCGGCATTGATGGTTGCTTGATGCTTGACCCATGTTTGTTGAAGTCGTCCAGTATGGTCTGTTGATCTGCCTTTTTAAGGCCCTGCTTATTCGAAGATTTTTGAAACTAATGTCAAATTTCAAGACCAAAAAATGCACATAGCATCTGCTTGATGGAGTGGTAAGAAATGCTCATTTGTTAAGTCACAATAAGCTTTTGCCTCGAAGATGAGAACTAAGATCTGAATTAACTAGAACCACCACATTGCAAATTCATGTTATTTATGTTCGAAAATTTAACATTAGAGCCATTGTAGAACTGCATGTTATTTAGCCAAATACCCAATAAAATATAGCTGCTAAAAGTTCTTTTATTCAGGTGAATAACATGCTGTATGACAATATCTTAGCGTATGTCTACATCACAAGAGGCTTTTCACTTGTAGAGATAAGAAAGACAAATAGAGAATTGTTGTAAGAAGAGTAAAATTGTAGACATCCAACGTTCTAAGAATTGTGGCAAAATTGTAAAACGAATAATAAAATAGATTATAGAGCACATGGTAATGAAATATACTAAATAAAACTATGCCTACAGCAGAAGGTCTGGATGTTGTAAAACAAATAAGAAGAGCGAGACTTATGAGTGGGATCCATGAATGACCAACACTGTGACAGAGAGCTGCTTTACCAATAAAGCTTAGCTCTTGGAGCTTGTTTGGTATGTAATCCTCTTCACTAATTTTTTATCCAATTCAATGGAACCGTCTCATCTCTAAGGTTAACAAAATTTGGATTTGAAATGAATTTTTGACACGCAAATTGTAAAATCTTATAACCCATTTTATTGACCACCATTCATCTCATACCTTCATCAATTGTCTACCCCACTTGCTCTCTTAAATCTTTGTGCCGGAAGCAAATGAGGAAATTTCAAAGAATAGGAAAGGTTATAATTACATACTGATGCGAACTCACAAACATGCTCTTCGCCTCTTAGTCTCTAGGTGTATTCACTAATTGAAAGATAGTTCCAACGTTTCCTTAATTACGATGCATTCAAATTTCAGAGGCAGCTAGTAAATACAAGAGTGAGGATAAATATGACCAAAATTAGGTTGGTATTACTATGTTTAAGGGATAACGCAAAACAAATGCTCCTGATCAAAAGACAAACCTAAACACAGGCATGACACTAGATTTTAGTACAGAACTCTCAAAGCCAAATCAATGTACAGTTCAAAACGAAAAAAGAAGGGCCAAAAATTACCTTGAGCTCCAGAATTCGCTGAAATTCCGATGGAGTACCCTCCGGCAATAGAGCACGATATGTATCTGCTACGGAATCCATAGGTGATAGTATAACCTGGTAGTAACAGATTATCAGCCGACAGCAGAATGCCAGATTACTCATCAGTGAGTTAAAAACACATTCAGTTACCTTCAAAAGCGCTTCAGCTTTGCTCATCTCACGGCTAACAAATTTAGAGTAGCTAGTAGCTCCAGTTGTCTAAACACACACACAGACACAAAGATGCAGATTACGAAATGACAAAGCCTTAGTCACAAAATGATTTAGGGACAACTAGTGTTAGCTAGTATGAATCATCACCATCAATAATAGATAAAACAACGAGAACAAAGAAAGAGGAAAATAAAAATGCGTTACAAAAATAATAATACTAATAATCATAAAAAGTATTCCATATATACTAAGGATCATAAAATCATAAAAATGCTTAAAAAAAGTTTAAAAATTAGTATATATGTAAAAACATAAATAATAATAATCATAATAGTACATAACAAACAGATGATTACGTGAAAAATGAGTACAAGGATAATTTATGAAAAAAATCAATAGTATTCAAAATGATAGCAAAGAAGGAGATAAAAGCAAAACAGTCATACTAATAAGCAAAATAGGTATTCTGGAGGGGGAAAACGCAGTAATAATACTCAAATCATAAAACAAAAGAGAAACCACACTCAAATCATCTACCCGGCTATTTCCTTCCACACTATCCTCTTCAACGCCATATTTTCTTCGATCCCTAGAAAATGCATACTCCCCGGTTCTAGTTGATTGTATATGTTTTTCAAAATACTATGTGGGTTCTGGTGGTGGTGGAGAAGAGACTTTAAATAGAGTGAACAAAACCAATCAAAGAGAACATGGCATGACTCCCTTTATCTTCCCTAATTCCCTGAATCAACTGGTCCCCAAATTTTTATTCCAGACAATAATCCAGGTAATGGAAAATCTTTATATGCGTCTTTCCAAATCTACAAACTGGTTATAAGAGATAATTTACCCAGACGACCAACTCAAGACAACTTAACAAGCAGAAAGTTGGGCACAAAAGTAACGTATAAACAATCAGAACGCATAAAGGGAAGGGAAATTCTAGCATCAACAACTCACTTGTTTAGCAAGTGAAGGAACCTCCAAAAGAATCGTTTTCACAGCTTGGGTGTCCAAGAGCATCTGAATAGAAATGGCATTGTTAAGAAACATATCTCCCGCCTATAGTTGAGCTGAATATACGCAAGCTTTTCCCATAAAAAATCATGGCAAGGACTCAAGGAGTATGTTGTATGACTGCTACTCCACAATATAAGAAGCACAAAGCCACAAACAGTATAATGAGCATTTTGCTTTCTTCCATATACTCCAATGCCAAGGAATAGCGGATCTTTAGCTCCATTGGCAAGGGAAGTGAAAATACAGAGGTAAACTAAAAGCTGGTTAAGAACAGCCACCCACGTCTGCCCAGATTACATAATTCGCAGGGCAACGAAATAGTGCAATCTAGGATACATTGTTCTGCAAATGTAGCCACAGGACTCCTTTGGCAGGGCACCCAGGAAAATACTATACATGTGTGCACATACAATATATAAGTTACCTGTTGCGCTCCAGTCTCCGAAATCTGTTTGCACTTGAAAATGTTGAGATAAAAGCGTGGGCCAAGAGATGACGCAAGCTGCAAGACATTAAAGGTATTTGATTAGTTCAGCAATATGAAATGCACAGAAGTTCCTTTAAAGAATACAATATTGGCATCACAAAAAAGAGCACAATCGAATGTGAGACCATTGTCAGTAGTGTACACGGTTACCGCATCTAGTATCACATCAACTAATATTCAATAGAAAATAATTTTAATATTTAGAGTGTATAATATTTCATGAATAATCATCAACATGAAAAATATCAGAGTTAACCGTACCAGACATCTCCGAACATGCACATCTAACTACAACACAAGAGTCCTAAGTTTTCACAAAGCAAGATCCAACAAAAACAACACTACCCCAGCGCTGCAAAGGCTTCCGCCCATGGCGGGATAAAGGAATAGAATGTCGAAGCCTTACCCCTCAAAACATGACCCATAATGAATATTGTGTCGGCAATGACAAAGATTCCACAAAAGAACAAAACAAAAAGTGCATGAAAAATGGATAATAAGGCCAACGGAATATGTTCTTCTCAAATACCTTGTCAAGGAAAAACTGGAAGTAAATAGAGGACAGAAGACTCCCAAGAACAGGAATACTACTCGTTAGGATTGTATTTATTACATTAACATACCTGCAAACATTAAAAATTCAACTGTGAATTTTACTTAACCATAGTCATATCAGTTTCATGCTTAAACCAATATGCAGCTTACTCTGATTGGTCGCCTACACTTTCCAGTGTTGCCCAGGGAACACGTGACATTGCAGCCATTTCAGTATCAAATTTGGTTTCCAATCCATGCACCAAAGTTATCAATGATTTTGTGATGACTGCTGAATACTCGTCCTGCACGATTGGAAGATTCAAATAGACAACTCAAGCAACTGTCCTACAAATCATTAACGATATGTCGTAAATTTACATAAAAATTACTGATAAATGGTAAATTACCTGCACTTCTGACATATCAACTCTGTCTGCAAACAGGGGATCAATTATCTTCGATATATTTTCCGCCAATTCACCAGCCTATGGTAAGAAAGAAAGGGCGTAAAGCATGCAATTTCATGAAAGAGATGTTTAAGAGTATTGCTAAATTGTAATGAACTGAGGCCAAAGGATATCATGTAAACTATATACAGTAAATTAGCAAACTAAATCAATGATAAAACGCATCAAAAACAACCAGCGGCTTTAACTAGTCAACACTCAACAGTACTGGTAACCAGTGGCGGACCTAGGGTTTTCAAGGTGTGGAGGCACAAACTTTTCTTTTGGTCATGTTTTCCGCTTATCATATTGTTCTCCAAGAGACCACATTTTTTAAATCGTATTAATCCATAATTAATAATGATCAAAAGTAATTATTTCTTACATTACTCATATATCATACAAACCGGAAAAAAAAATTGTGAGGAAAAAAATTCCAATTTTTCGATGGTGTACTTTTTCTTCTATTTTAAAAATTTCTATCTCCAATTGGTACCTCATGATTAAAATTACCTTTATTTAGAAAAATACCACTCAAATTGGTATCTTTGAAATATAGTTCAAATAAATTTTTAGTTTCTCATATTCTCCTTAATAAAATTTGGGGTTTCTGGGAATAGTAAAGTTTAGTATAGTTGATAAGTAATTAAAATTCTCTATAGTTTAAAAAAAAATATAATACAAATTAATTGCAATAGCTTAAATTCTAATTTCCTATGTGGTAGACTTTAGAGCAAGTGGAGTGGTTATTCAAAATTTCAAACACTTCATTTTCCTTATTTGTATTTTGAACTAAAAAAAATAAAAATGCTGCTGCCAAGACTCGAACCTAGGTCTACTGTGATGAATACAAGACTCAAACCACTAGGACCCTAACAATTACATGCTTATTAGATATACTGTTATGTAAATATTCTTTTTTTTTTTTTACGTTAAGCCGCAGGACATGCTGAACGGCAATATTTTTTTATTTTTTTTTGGGAAGGGAGCATGTGCCCCCGCGGGAACCCACGTTGGTCTGTCACTGCTGGTAACCCTAAGGAACCATCTTTCAAGCTCCATTCACGCAACCCTACATGTCCTATGTAAAGCCACAAAGTATTTGGCATTACAAGAACACATTCAGGTCCGCTCGAGCCTATAATGTACCCAATTCAACAATATCAAGTATTCACCACTAGGTTAAGACCTCATTTATAGAAGTCAATTTAACTTTACAACTACGCCATACTTAATTCACCAAAAGACATGGAATTGGTATTGGTATTACTCTAAGAAAACCAACCATAAATTATTTATTTAGAGGATAAAGATAGAAGCAGCAAAATTGTAACCCTTGGACATTCAAGTGGTACAAGAAAAAAAGCAAAAAGATTAGATAGCAGCAGAAAGCCTCGACAAAGCGTGGCATAGTCTAGCTAAAATGACTAATGATGATCGGAAGAGAGAGAGGACAACGAAGCTAAATACCAAGAAAATTTATATCTATCTTTCAACAGAAGAAGGTAAGGATATCGTATTACGTACTGTGTTAGGAGTCGGGACATCAACATGAACTAGACACACAAGCCTAACAAAATGCTAACAAAAACTCCTCTTTTAGCTGGCGGGCTGCCCGCTCAATGCTTGTATCATATCAGAAGCTGCGGACATGTTAACACATATGCCTCGGCCTTCAGACATTTTATCTTATAGTTACCAACTAAAGCATATTTGTCATATTTTTGAAAAGTGTCACTTCATAGAATCACGTTCCAATATATCTATTGTATAACAAAACAAGATTGAGATATCCAACTTCCTAACCACAAAATGTACAGAATAACTCCATGAGTGAATTCTTTTGAAGATGCAAAATAAGACTAGGCAGAAGCAGTCAATCTAAAATATTTATCCACTACCGGTCTTTAACCAATTTGAAGCAAATCCAACCAGATTCTATCACCACTAAAGATGAAAGGAAAAAGTAGATCTATTTAAAACTGATTGGATTAGAAGGAAACTCACCGTTTTATGACAGTATTCGGCTGTATTTACAATATAGCAAATCATCCTCTCATCTTTCTCCGACGTCTAATTCAAGAAACAAGAAGGGGATATAATACAATTAAAAAGGGTAAATATACTTACAGAATGACAAAAACAAAGAAATGAATTTGAATCAAAAATATGTTGATGAGACCTTAATTTGCCCATCCATTCCAGTGGCTGCTGCTACAATTCCTGTCCCACCTTTTGGTAGTCTGCCAAACAGCTTTGTTGCATATGATTTAAGCATTTTTTGAAATACCTAGCAGCATAAATCATGACAATATTAGTAAGGCTCTTCACTTTTACCATCATTAGGCATGTAATGTTACATTTTTTACAATCCGGCAACCACTTAGCATGTAACTTCACTATTCTCTTTCCTTTGTCTGATTATATTTTATGGCATCCTAAGGTTTACCCTAACAAATTAATCTTATACTACCGTGATCATTTAATCCTCATAATGCACATATTCCCATTGAAAGTGTGATAAGGCTTTCAGGAAGTGCAACTCTCCCTAATTACCAGATGAACCAACCAATTGTTCTTCTTAAGAATAAAGGAAAACTAAAAACAAGCAGTAAAAACTGAGTGTGAAGGCCAACGAAACCCGAAAGGTTTTTAAAAAATAACATTCAATTGAGATCATGAAAATCACTCTCTTGTTACCTCATAACTAATATACTCTCCATACAAAAAAAATTTGATCACTTCAAATTATGGTTCATTTTTATCGAAATAAAGCAAGTAACATAAAAGCCACTATATCAAATATTCTTGTGCTTCCTGTTTGACCCTTTCAATTTGCTTCTTTCGGTTGAGGACAGTATGAGCATTATAGCAATTTCAGTTATTGTCAATAGTCGATTATTTGTTTTGGAATAAACCATAATGGAAATGTTACTAACCTTTTTTGGGTCAGAGGGAGTGAAATTAAGGTGTTTTGTTGCAGAATATACACGTATTTATTTAGTATGATATCATATATACAAATCCATAGATCTAACTAGCAAAAATAATTGATCTTGCGATAGGTCAGTTGGAGGCATGAGTAATGCCACTCTGACATTGGAAGTAGCTTTTTTACTTTGCGCAAATGAAGACACAGTAGACCCATTCCTACTACAGTAGAATTATAGTCATGCTCCTCGTCAATTAGGATTGCGCATGATTTTCACTCCAACTAGGATTAACTATTAAGGACATGCACACTACCATTAACCAAGGAGAAGCATACAAGACTTACTCCTACTCTAACTTGGACACGTGCTAGTTTTAAACCTACTTGAACAAGGAGTGTGCATGTCTACTCCACCAATAACCAAATTAGCAAAGATGATTTTATGATAGGTCACTTTGAGGTATAACTGCTGCCTCACTCCGAAATTAGACGTGGACTACCTTGGGCAAAAGAAGAGAGTAGACATATTCCTGTTAACATTTGGAATAGAACCATACACTCATTCTCCTAGTTGAATTAGAAGTGCAATTTTTACACCCGAAAAAGGGACACGAGTATTTTGGTGTTCATGGGTGATGGGTCAAATGTGAGATACACATGTTTGATGTTGAGCTGTGAGCCTGTCACAATCAACGCAGGCTACCTGGATTCAACAAATTCTAATTCTGACCCTAGCTTATTTATGATATTTTTCAGTTAAGATGGAATAAAGCAAAATCGCTCACTAAAAAGGTTGAGCTTCGATATTGTAAAGTACCAGTCCTAAGATGCTGTTCGTGACACAATTTTCATCTTGAGTCTTTCAAAAACAACCTCTTTGTGTTGCTAACACGAGGGTAAGGCTGCGTAAATCCGAGACCACCCCCCCCCCCCCCCCCTTTCTCTTCCCTACACCGCAATTCGCAGTAACCACGGAGCCATTGGAGTAGCATTTTTGTTTTCATTGATGTTAGCATTGTTAACAGCTTTGTTTTGTTTTCCTTGTTGACAACGGATCAAAGTAATTAGTTGCTTAGTATAATAAAGGCCTTATGCCACAGTTTCATTTAAGCAAGGTTGATAGTACTATTCGAGAGTATTTCTCAAAGTTTAGGTTGAAATTAATAATGTTTTGTCTTTTTCATCAAACATAAACGTAGCTTAGATCCGTAGTGAATAGTCTTCCACGCAAAAACTGATTCTTGTACTTCTGCACTCGCATTACCATAACATAAAGCTGAGTTTACCAACACCAACCTTGAATAAATTGAAGAGTGTTTGATTCTTTGTCAAGGCACTGCACCGCTTCAAGCTTCGCCTGATTATAAGAAAGACCTGGATTTTACAACAATGCTAACTTAGTCAGTTCACCTCTAAAAGATTTTTCCTGAAGCTAAATATCAAAGATTAGTGCATTTTGGAGGTCGGGGACAGATAGAATCTAATATCAAAAGCTACATGACTCCAGTGCCCCAGATTATTCTACAGCTTTCCTGCTAGAAATACAGACTTAGACCACTATATGTTTACATTTTAAACAGTATTGTTTGTTACTAAATTATCCTACTTATATTTCACTAGTTCAAATAATCGTAGTGCAAAATAATATAATTTGCTACTAGATACGACAGTATGCTAACAAATACAAACATGACCAAAAGGTGTCTACCTGCATGCTACTGGATAAGATGTTAGTCTGACTTCCTTCTTCAATAGCCCAGGTTTCTTCCTGAAATCAAGACAACCAGATTACTATACACAACGCTATATACTAGATAGTATGAAGGAGTCAGGACCATATATACCAAGAGGTACCTGAACAAGTTTCTCTAAATGCTCCATCAATGTTTTTTCCTCTAATTCAACGTAAACATTCAGATGAGGCTCAAAGCAAGATGATATAATGCCTCGGAAGTTGAACTACAAAAATACCAACTCAACGTTATCAGGTACACATCAAATATGAAAAAAAATTGATAACCAAATTGGTTAACAGGAAGGATTTAATATGCAGATAATCCTCCTTAAGACAAAAAACAAATCATATTATAGGAAAAATGCGCAAGCACACAAGCAGTCATAACAATTCAGACACAGCACAGGCTTACAAAAATTAAATAAAGGAAAACTGATATCTCACTCTCTCAAAGTCCCTTATAGGCTTATTGCTGATGTCGGATTTGAGGCTTTGCAACATCTTATTCAAGTTTCCTTCCTAAAATACTCTTAGGGCACTCACCTTGGTTTCCCACTACAGACCTTTAGAGCATTGTCGGACTCTTTATAACAGAAACTACAAGTAAACTATCTCCATTGACCCCGCAGTGAGGTTTTAAAACGCATGAGATGCACCAAAACAATTTGGCTTCTTGGAGCCTTGGGGTGAGGCACATCCCTTGTTGCATAATTTCCATAGTCGAAAATGTAACATACTCCAGTGATGTCAGTTGTTGGGAAAAAAAAAAAAAAAAAAAAAAAAAACTCACTATAAACCACGTCATCACGATCACAGCCACCCGATTAGGCCAGTGGCAGAGCCAAGTAGGGGAGGCCGTTCGCACTTAAAATGAAAAAATTGAAGCTTTTAGTTGAAATTATTTATTTTTATTTTTTTTCTAATTTACTCATTATTAGTACTTCTCCCCCGCTGGAATTTCTCGTCTCCTATAATGTGAAATCCTGACTCCTCCACTGGGACTAACCCACCCGCAATGTATCCGAGCGACGAGGACATATTTAGGTTGAGTGGTACTGTTAGTTTTCAGAAAGATAATTATTAGGTTGTAGAATTTTAGGTCTAAAAATTAATTATCAAATATTAATTAAAAAAATGTGAGAGAAAGAGGCTGAAGAAGGAAGGAGGTGTTGAGGACAAGGGTAAGACTGAAATCAGGACATAGCTAGAAATTGAGACGCCATATCCCCATTAATTAACTCTAATTTTTTATCACCAAAACTATGGAAAAGAAATAAAAAAAAAAAAAAAAAGAGGATGAATGTAGTTACCCCATCTCCGGGAACTGAATAATCTTTCTGGGTATCTCTTTCCTGTAACTAACAAATGAAGAATATCAGCATAATGTGCTAGGTCAAGTAAACTTAACCAAAATTATAAACCATCCAAAAATTTAAAGCATACTTCGCTTCCACTGCCTTGGTTTGCAGCAAGCTTCTTCTCATATTTTTTCTTTATATCTGACACAGTCTGGGTCGAATTGTCTCCTTTATCTGCATCATCAGCATCATTCCCAGATTCTCTAATTGTACTCCCTCCAAACTTCTCCGCCAATTCTTCTTCAAACTCCAAAGTGCGCTGAAGCGCCTATAAAATTTTGAGAAAGAATGGTTGATAACAAAAACAAGGAGGGAATTGTGAGTGATGAAAACAAAGTCTTAGTTAACCTCGGTGTATTTGTGGATTGTAGGATGCTGGCCACAATTTGAGACAGAAACTGGAAGTCAAGCTTTAAGCCACTTGTAAAAACACTCTAACTAATGACAGTCACATGCTAAAATGTAGACTAGGTTGAAGAGAGTCAGCATTTAGGTCGTATGGTCATGTCCAAAAAAAAGAAGGTTCAACCGGTCAATCAGCCCTTACATTAGAAGTGATTGGTAATATTCTATATGGGAAAATACTTCATACAAAGGTAAAGTAGTCGATAAAGCTAAACAGAAAGCATATGGACAGAGTCTGACAAACATAACCAAACAACGACAAAGAATAAAGCCATATGATACAACAACATCAGAGCCTTAATCCCAAAATGATTTGGGGTCGGCTGACATGAATCATCGTTTAGAACCGTCAATAGGTAAACGCACACCTCAAAATGCGAAAACAGAAAAGGGAGAGTGAAAAACGAAAGGGGAGTGAAACATAGTACAGGAGCCAAAGTAAACTTATAGGTTTTAAAATCGGAGTCCGGTTTTCATTTATAAAACCTAAAAATAAAGCCATACGATGCTCGAAAAAAAAAAGCCCGACAAACAAACTAAGCATGTGCCACGTACCATCAGTAAAGTCCCTACATCTGGTTTTTCCTTCATATTACCAAGTATATCTTCAAGCTGTGTTCTGCAATGACGGAAGACACGGGCAAAAAAATCATTCCAGCACGCAAAAGATCATGATTCATTTCATACCCTCCATCATAGGCACTCCATTTAAAGTCTCTAGTTTAAGGACCAAAAAGAATGGGGACAAAAAGGTTGTAAACAATCTTAATTTAAGAGTCACATCACTAAAAAAGACATCTCTCTGCAAAATGGAAATGAGAAAGCTGTTTCACAAGCAGTAGAAAACTTCTTTGACTGCCAAGAAAAAGTTCACAGCAAAAAGCACAAGCACATGTACAGTGAACTACATGTACCGTAGCCAAGTCCATTTACCTTCCCATCCCTATACAAGGTTGCACAACTGACGCAGATTTTCATTTCCTATTAACGCCAATACATTTACTATAGCAATTCCACCCACTAGACTTCCCATCCCTATAAGAAGTTGCATAACTGCAGCAGATTTTCATTTCCTATAACGCCAATCTTTCATTCTTCTTTAGACTTTGAGTGTAAGGGAATTGAGTAAATCGGCTCATGAAACTGCTTAAGCTTTTAAGTCATTGTGTAATAAAAATAATCTACAGACTTCATTATGAAGGGGCCTGCTAGTTCGGACAAAGGGGTAAAGGTTGCAGGATTCAGTCCACAACAAATAGCTTCATTAGAGACATCTGGGTATCGCTGACCTTGTGCTGCTTGTGATGACTGACAAGTCATTTAAACTACTTTAGAAAAGCTACTGCTTGTATTTCCTTGATTCCGTAAGACTCCAGAAAAAGAAATACCTTGTCAGCTTGCAAAATTGGATGCAAAGTAAATAAGGAACACGCCAAGAAGAAGGAAAAATCTTCCATATCTCATCATTTGTTCTTAAACGGCGTTTGATCCATGCATATCTCCTTTCTGTTTTATCGAGCTTTGCGAGTTCTATTACACAGTGACCGAGGGAAAGACAATTGGAAAAGAAGCTTTATTGACTGATATTCGGTAGTTAAAGAAAAAGTTCAAATAACAGCCATATGATGCAAAGATTAATAAAGCAGACAAGGAAAAGGATACAAACCAGCTCCTTCAAAAATTTGTCTGTAAGAAGTAAGTTCCCTATTGCAGAAATTCTTCACTAGTTCTTCACGCACTGAGGGTTCCAATGCATCAACTACTAAACAAGCATCTGATAGCTGCTGCAGTAATTTACTGTCTTCAGTTTCTCTTCCTGTACCCAAGCTGAGGTTTCAAAAATTAATGATGAGGAAATAAAAATCATGTACCCAGGCTCAGTACAAAAACTAAATTATGTGACCCTTGAATATGATTCCGAAATAGGTGTTACGACACCTAAAAAGGGCATAGCAATACATCCCTGAAAATTACGCGGCCAAGTGCATACTTTGAGCTACAATTACACTAAAGAAGGAATTTTCCTGAAGAGCCTAGCAATAGATATTCAATCAAAGCGCAAAAATATATATGACGGATGAGAATTTATATATATGACGCATAAGAGCACAACTGAGCATACATTCCATTTAAACAGTACTCGGGGAAAAACAATCATCTCATTCTTCTGCTAAGTATATTATCATCATCATTATTATGATATTACAAATTAAAACTAATTAAAGATACAGATACCAAGAAACGTTACAAAGAAAGAGCCTCAAACCTTGAAAAGTCAGAGAATACATGAGACTTCAGGATCTGTTTAATGTTCTTGAATTTTTCACGCAACTCTGTTATTTTGGGAACATCTCTATAGGCTTCAAAATGACCACACAACTGATTAACAGCCTGGTACACAACAACAAAAACAATAAGATTACCATGGTGCCTCAAAGGCTCTTATCGTGGTAAAGTGGTCACATGTACGAAACCTTTTCCCTTTGTTGAAGCACATAAAGAGGCTAATAGCCTGATATACAACAACGTAAAGAAAAAGGAATGTATAAGAATACTAGTGTAATATTAAAAGGAAGGAAATTTTTAAAAATAAAACCCTCAAACAGTGTGAAATAGACAGGCCAAATTTCAAAGTCGAACACCATCGAGTCAGGCTCAAGTTTAATTAATACGGAGTACAAATAAATAATATTTTATCTACAGCAGCTAACACGAAAAAATATATATAATTGCCTTTGGCAACTAAATACCTCCAATTGAGCAGCTACCTCCTTATATTGCCTTTTTGAAGCCATCACTTGAAGTTGTTCAACAGCGGACACTGCCAAACCAGTGACAAATTTGATGTTAGCTTCTCAGTGTTGGAGTGAGTGTCGTCAACAATAGTGCGATCACAACGATGATCTAAATGTCATTGTTATAATCTCAATAAGAATACGTAAGGGATGATTCATTCATTATATATAGTCAA
>VHZZ01008791.1:49729-62855 GCA_009801015.1 Silene noctiflora
ATCATCCCTTGTGTATTCTTATATTGAGTTTATAATGACGATATTTAAATCATCATCGTGATCGCACTATTGTTGAGGACACTCACTCCAACACTATATACGACACCAAACATTACCTTAAATGGTTCCAAAGAAGGGGAAAAATGGTAAATTTTTAAAACTTTTTAAGTTTAAAAGCGAAATGTCATTAAACTACAAACTTGCGGAAAGATGTAAGAAAATATAAGTCATACAAGCCGATATAAATAAGTGTTTGGGGAAACTATATCCCACGAATAGACAAAATTAAAATACTTCAAGGGTGACATGAGTCAAGCCAACTATTACGAGTCCAGGGTCAAATTGCACGCTAACTCACATGTCTCAGCCCCAGCTAACACCATCATGTACCTGTCATTCATGTAAACATGAATGCCACAGTCAGTGGGGAGTAACTCAAGGTTCTCCCAGCCACAATACAATGAAATACACATAAACGGTAATATAGATCACATAATGAATAATATAAGAATAATCAAGCTAAGTCAAAAGTATTAACGTAAGAGGAACATAGAGATTAAGTAGAAACGAGGTAGTATATACAAATGAGGATAACATGCGAGACATGATACACATGAGGGGGTCATATCGCAACTAGTGGCTTGCATCTCACCACTAGTGTCCGATAGGACCAGCAATGAAGCGTACAAGTGTTCGACTCAGAGGCTACCTTTAAAGCATGTCCGAACACCACAATAAATGAACACGCTATCCTAAGGAGAGATTATCTACTACGCAACGCCATGCAGAGACCCTATATCTTAGACATTAACGCAACCCTTGGTAGGATGACTAGCTAGGTACATCCTAGCCTAAGACCTGGATCCAGAGTCTCGGAAGGCACTCCCTCCCGATTCTACATGCGGCACATAACTCCCCATCCAAGGCTCGATCTATATATACACAAATCGAGTACCCCACTCGCCCGTAACATACGAGTGTGGCGGAATATCTAAGGTTGTAGCCAAGCATAGAGGTAGGTCGATATCAATACCTTACGAACACGGTTATAACCACAAAAGCACATGATAGCTTAAACATGAACGATATATGACATATCATGATTTTATAATGAATACAACTCGTATATCATGATGTAATGTAAACAAACCATATATCCAAACTATATCTATCATACAACGAACGGAAAAAGATGAAACAATGTAACAGGTACTCGCAGCCGGCCAGGGGCACCGGCTGCCTGCCAACCGACCCAGACCATCTGAACCAAAGGCAAACTTGAAAACAGTCTCAGCTGGTCGGTGGATCAGCAGCCGGCTTACCGGTTGGGACTCAGGCTACACATACAAAACACAACCCATTCTGATTAGTTCCCAGCCGGCTTGTGGACTGGCAGCCGGCCCATCGGCTGTAACAACAGCTCAACACAATTTTGACAACATCTACAGGTACTCCCAGCCGACCAAGCATGACCGGCAGCCGGCCAACCGGCTGGGACAACATACTTGGGCAGAATCAAGGTAGCCACTGGAGTGCTCCCAGCCGGCCAGTGGACCGGCAGCCGGCCCACCGGCTGGGGCCTCCTAAACACGAAATTCAGCTAGTTTCCATACAACATGATTTTCCACTCGGTTTTCAGCATGTTCACATTACGGCAAATACGTAAACATGCAATTTTCCAGCAACCAAGGTAACCAACATCCAACATACAACATTCATACAAGAATATGGCCTTAACATGAATTGTATACATTTCTTCCTAAACATGTGAAAGATAGCAATTTCAACAATCCAAACATGAAATTAAACAACCTATCCACAATTCATACTAGAGAAACATCAAGAATCAAAACTAAATCCTAACATATAACCATGTATGCAAATTAACCATCTTTAATATGTAAAACATCAAAATAACACAAGTAAACACCAAAATTCCAAAGTATCGCCGAGTAACCTATCACTGTTACCGTTAGCTTCCTAGTCTTCATGCGAGTCTTTAATTATGTATAAGTCGGCCTCCGGGTCGTCCAAATCTTCCCCTAAACACAAAATAAGGTTTGTTAGATTGGAAATTCTCCATAATAGAGAGGATAGAAATCTCGAAAATTAGGAAAAAGGGAGAAAAACAGGAACTTTGTTACTTACTAAGAAGGACAAGGAGAAAAGGAAGAGAATAGCGTGAAAATCAAAGAAAACGGTTGAGGAACGAAGGAATTATGAGTGTCTTAAGCTTGGAGGATTTTTTGTGTAAAAATGGTGTTTGTTGAGGAAGGTGGTATGCTGAGATTTAATGGAGGAAGAAAGGTTATGAGAGGATTAAGTGGAAAAAGGAGGGTTTTATGAGGCTTTAACCATCTTAGGCCCAACTTAACTCAAATGAGTCGGGATATATTTATTTCACGTCCAAATGCTACTATAAATTTAACACGGACCATAATCTTACTAATATATATATTATACCATAAAATTCTTATTTTATAAAAATGATATTTAAAATCATAATTAATCTAATTAATTATCAAAATAGCTTAAAATATGAAATTTAACACGGGTGTTACAAATATTGCATAATTATGCATAATGCCTTGTTCTGGATAACTCCGAAAGGAGGGATGTCCTCGTTACAGAAGATCACGGGGTTGTTCAACTTAGGGATGTCTCTTGTCATGTGAGCTACCACTTCTTCAGGTGAGGAGGTGCATGATATGGTTAATTTTCCCAATGCTTGGACTAAGGATTGTCGATGCTTAAATGACGTGGCAATCAGCTGCCATATGGATATTTCCGCTTTGGCCCTTTGTAGTTGTTTGAGGATGGAATTTGTTTGAGACTTTTGCCTGGTTGTCAATGTTGGGGACGAGGTGATCGTTGTTACTTGCGGGATGGTTCGTTTTAGGGTTTGGGTTTTGCTAAGGACGTCCAGATCGGGTGAGATAATTGATTTCTTTAATTCTCTTTCCTACCCCAAAAGTTATGTAGACATCATCTAAGTCATCTCTCCAAATGCCATTGATTTCGAGGTCACAAGCGAACCTTGGTGGAGTATTCCTTGGTGGGTAATTTTTGTAGCGATAATTTTTCTGTGGGTGATTTTTGTGAGTTATATTGGAGGTGCGCGCCAAAATGGATGTCGTGGTGGTCCACCTTCGATTCGGGAGTTTCGGGTATTTGGGGGACACTTCCTTGGATTCGACATAGGTAATGGTGGGCTAAAAGCCATGTCGGAGATGAGCATCTTCGAGCCGGGTTATCCTTTCTAAGAGACTATCAGTGGTCCTCTCGATTTGTTGGAACATGGAAAGCATGGATGTGGCGCGGTAGATGAACATGTCATCGGCAACATAGCCCCCTAAGGCATTGACTTCGTTTCTGATCGGAAGAATAAGGTGTGAGCAATCCAGAGTTGGTTCATCATTCGAAATAGCGTGGATTCCCAAGGGGTTGGTTTTGTTGTTTTGTTTAGTTGGTGGAACTAAGGGTAGTTCTCTCTTTTTAATCATGTCCTGAATGGCGTGCTTATGCATGAAATAGGTTTCGGTATCATGGCCTTTGCACTGATGGTATTGGCAATAGGCATCCGGGTTCTAAAAACAGGATTTATTTGGTTCTAGTGGGTCTGGAGAAGGCCCAATTGGTTGCTGCTTCCCTTCTCCCATTAGTCTTTTCAGTGCATAGCATATGTTGAACCGAAGTTAGTGAACGTCCTTTGGGGACACACATGTCTCTTCGCAGTTGGTTCCAAAAGGTTGTCCTCATCAATTTTGTTTGTTTGACCATAAGCGCAGGTTCCAGTTGACGTAGGTCCTAGGTAGCCTCGGCCTGTGTTGTTGGCCAAGACGCCCTTACGCGATCATCCTCAGTACGGGTTCCCATGATTTGTATGTCTCGGAAAGTCTTGATGTTTTGGTACCTCAAGAGATTTGTATAGACAGGACGAAAGTTGTTGACGAATTTCTCGAATAGGGTTGCTAAACATGGTTTCCTCACGAGTTCGGTGCTTACCGTCGTCCAACGGGTTAGGAATTCAGTGAGCCCCACTTTGTCATCATGGGTTAGTACTTCAAAGTATGGGTGTTGGCCTGAATTTCGAGGTTGTCGGCGTACTGCTTAGCAAACTCAACGACAACTTTGTCCCATGTAGTTATGCTTTTCGGGTCAAGAGAAAAATGCCCTTAACGAGGGATTGGCTCCAAAGAGAAGGGAAGTTAATGGTGAAGAGTTCATGCTTAACCCCTTTAATGGACATATAGTCTTTGAAGGTTCGGATGTGGTTAAGTGGATCTTCAACCCCTTTAAACTTAGACACATCGGTTAAAGTGAATTCGTTAGGTAGTTGATCTACAACGGGTTCGAACCGACGGTTGTTCCCGATGTGGAAATTATTCCCTCGGGCTAGGATTTGTTCTTCCAAAGGTTTGAGGCTTTTCTTGGTTTCAGTCAAAGGCTAAAGGTTTGGTTCTCTGGCTTCCTTACTATCCAGGGTGTCGATCCGGGTCTCGACATGATCCAAGGTGACCTTGATAGCGGTGAGAAATCTGGCTAATTGGGCTTGGTGAGGTTTCCGTTGTTGTAGTCGTTGTTGTTGGACGAAGCTGAAGACGGGGCCATGAACTGAGGTGGAAAATGGCTCACGTTACATCTCATTCCAACAAGGGTCACTGACTAGACACGGAAATTACGAACAAGGATAGAAAAACATTTCGGATCGACGACACGAGAGCGACCGTGTATGGTGCCTCAGTGTTGACTCGATTGTTGGTGTTACAATTTTGACTGAACTTCAACTTACGTCCAACAAGTTGGCGTAATGCCATTGAGCAAGTCTCAATGGTGCTCATAAGTAAAGACCCATAAGTGTGTTTGCTTTGACTCGGTAGATACGAAGCTGAATCGGAATGGTGGACTGAAGTTTTCGAAAATAATTTTTTGTGAAAAAAGAGTACTCGTTTGTGGGTGGTTCCTAGAATTAGGGATTTCCAAAAACTGGTTTGTCTGGTTGAAAAAGTTGTCTTAAGTTTACTTTCAAAAGACGATTTGAGATAAAGTTGTGGTGGCTTTGAAAACAGTGCGTCGTTTCCAAAGACGGGTTTTCGAAATTCAAAAGGGGCGTGTTTTGAAAGTCTGGGTTTGAAATGTTTGAGGTCGTTGCAGTCCTGGAAAAATATTGCGTCGTTCCCGAAGACGATTTTGAAATGGCCTTGAAAACTGTGTGTCATTCTCGGGATTTGAAATGTCCGCTATGTAGGCGCCAAAGTGCTTTTGAAATGGTTGTGAAAAAACGGATTTTGAAATCGTTATTATGACGGCGTAAAAAGGGTGCTTTTTTAAACGGTAGAAAAGAACCGGGTTTTGAAATCATCAATATAACGGCGTGAGAAAGGTGCTTTTTCAAGTTTGAAAAAGACCAGGTTTCGAAATCGTCATTATATTATGCATAATGCTGACATGGGTTTTGGCTTGATAAGGGTGGTTACAGGCCAAGCGATCAATCCCCAATCTTCGAGAGAGATGCCAATCCAAAATAAAAGTGTAAGGAGGGTGCCCTATCCCCATTTACGTAGGAAAAGAAAGCTCTTTGACGAAACCAAATAGTGTAACTTCAATGACATGTTTGACACAATCTGGATTCGAAACGCGGGGATGAGAAAATTCACGCCGAAGGGACGAGCCAATTGGTTGATAAAGGTTAGGTTGTGGGCCTGGACAAGGAACACGACTTATGAACATAATATCAATTAATGTACCTTTAACCAACGACCTCGTTCGAGTTTCACCTCTAAGGATCACGAAGACACAAGTGGGGACATGGGCCACGTCTTGGCGGGCACGAAGGTGCTTTGGACCGGATCGTTTTAGATCGGACGATCTCACCTCCGTGAAGGTCTCGAGACGATGCGAAGATGTTGGGAGTCCCCACCAACCAATTTTGGAGTGCTTGGACACCGTTCGAGATCCACTTTATATCTTGGTAAAACAAAGCATGAAGCGGTGCTTGACACAAATAATAAAGATAAGGACTCGTCGCCCTTTAGAATTCTATGTCTAGAATGACTCTCGTAGTCATGGATAAAGCCATTCACTATCCAAAGGTTCTGAGTAAGGGATGCAGGTACATATTGTGAAGCCCTTTAATCAGATACCCAATTCCGCCCGCTTTTGTGGCCTCTACTGATCGGTTGTGGTTGCTAGTGCAATGTTTGATAAAATGGGTTAAATCATGAATGCGCATCCATTAGATTAACCTAACATGTGAAATTTTTCAAAGTTGGTTGTTTATCCAAGTATCAATTAATTAATGTCAGGTTGGATTTAAGTTGATTTGCATGCAAAAGCGGAAATTAAACATTCATTTACCGAGTTATGTTATGATGCTTAACACGATCCATTTGTTTTGAAAAAGTGCGTTTTGAAGATGTTAAAATGCAAGATATAACTCGTCAATCTGATCCTTATAGATTTGAGTTAACCGTAATCGAGATTGTGCTAGACAAGTGCTGAAATGGACTAACCGGAACAATGCCACGCACCCTGTTGGAGCGCGAGCTTATAGGCGATGAAATGGGCTCTGTCCAGGCGTTAAATATGAAAGACAGTAGATGCCTTGGGGCGCGAACCATTGGGTGGTCTAAGGGGTGTCTCCTTGTGGTTTGAAAGGTTGTTAAAACCATTAAAAAAAGTTTTTTAAAAACCGCTTTCGTTGAAAAGGTCATTATGACCACTTTTGTGTTAATGTTTTGAATGTTGTGTGCATGACTTCGAATATTTACCATTATGTTGGTAACATTCCGTTTCGGGTTTTAATTTGCAGGCTTGAGATGAATCATTTACCAATGAAATTGTAAAAAGGTGTATGCTTAACCGTTTCGTAACCGTACTCGAGTTAGGTCGACATGGCATACATGTTAGCCAAGGATGACGAATGTTTTGTTCAAGACAAAGGTGGAAGGACCATGAAATAAAATGAAGGAAAAAGTGTTTGATATGACCTAATCATGTTAAGTCTATTGCTTTGTAGTTTGTCGATATTTATCATCGTACTTGGATTAAACCGACATGGGATGAAGAACCAAGGATGATTATGAATATGACTAAGATGCCTGCTGTAACACCTCCACATACCGAGGAGCCTCAATTAGGCCTTCCTTGATTACTAAAGCCGCTACCATCTCGGTTGCCCGAGGTAAGTATATCAAATAGACCATTCCAAAACATTTAATAAACCATTTACATGTTACAACGGAACAAAAGGTAAAACTCAACTATACAAAGAAAAAAAGTACAACTAGTGACACTACTATCTTCTGGCGACCAACTCATTGGCATTCGCCCGTTCCACCCCGCAACAACACCAAGACAACATCCATAAAAATCCTGAAATTTACACACCCGAACAAATCACCACAGTTTGAAAATATAAAACGGAGTCAGTCACTGCATAACTAATATAACAGCACAACAAGGCAAATCAAAACAACCAAGTCACACTGTAACATCCATTCTCCAAAATACATAGTAGCCAGTAACCGACTACCCACCAAGGTGTGTAGTCATGCCAAATTACCCATCGCAACAGGTAATTCACACCGCCATTTGGGACCGTAGCGATACCACAAAAATCCCCGCTCATCACAACGAGCAAACCCGGATCATTAATGTGCACACCCCCCTTGTGACGGGAGCCACAAGAGGCGAACATAGGGTTGGAACCATCTCCCGAAAATGGCTCCCCAACAACAACCAATAAGCAACACAATAAATCTCAATCAAACATAAATCATAAAAGATCCTCACATTACACCGTTTATCAATTACACAACCAACCGAGTAGGGAAACCCTACCTCTAGTGAATCTCAAGCAAACACCGATCATCATCACACACATGCACATGGAAGACCGCCATCAACACCTACAACAACGATATAACCTTATCACAACGACCATAACCCTAACCAAAACCCACAGATGGTGACGATGAATTACCTTACTCGATGGACTGATAACTAGACCGAAACCGATAAGGTAACTCTGATTCCATATTCCATCCTTACTAAAGGGTCTTACATGGCCAAAGATACCTAAGGTCAGTCAACGGGTCCCCCAATAGGGCGGGTATTAAAATCTTTCCCCCCTTAAAAACAAATTCATACCCGAAGTTCATCTCCCCGAGCCAAAACAATCACTCGAAAGATATACGGTATAGGTAGATAAGCCACACCCGGAACCATCACGCCTCCAACTAATCTATAGCATTCGTTCATCTCCAACCACAAATGTCACATTACCCACATCGCCACACTTCTACATATAAAAGGTTACATGACACACACACCAAGACGATAACTTACATCACCGCTTCTTACACACACATGACACATAACACATGACATCATGAGCTTCCTAGTAAGAAAAGTAATAAAATTATGAAAACACCGAGTTTTATGAATCTTAAACACATGCGCGACATTCGCTACCCCTAATAAAAGGAACTTTGTCCCCGAAGTTCACCCTCAAGACAGTCAAAAGATTGAAGAGAAGAGAAACATTCAATTTATCAATGAAATCACACATAACGTACGTGCAAGGAATAAAGAATAACAATGCCGAAAACAAGGGTAGGACAAGTTATGTGCTACTACATAAGTATGAAACTGTATGTTTTCAATTCCACTTATAACGTGACATACCGCATACTACTTACAAATGATAAAACTGGCACCCAAAATGCTAATGACCACCCTGTATGACTACACGACATAACAATTAACTTGTTCAAACACCAAATATCATGCAACAATCATGCAACACAGCCAAAACTGAACTCTAAGGTACCAAAAACTGGATACTCGGTTGAGTAACAGTAACTCGGCTGCCGAGTACACTGTACTCGGTCGAGTGTCCTGCATAATCGGTCGAGTAGCCAAGACCAGAACACATCCCAAACATGATATACTCATCACTCAGTCGAGTACAACCTTTACTCGGTCAGGTTCACTCTACTCAGTTGAGTGCTCAGAGTACTCGGTCGAGTATTCCAAATCAGAAAACGCCCATATGTAACTAACATACGTACCTGCAAGGAAACCAAATCCGTGACCTCAAGGTCACTACAAACATACATTAGCCATCCAAAGTCTAAAACATGAAACAAATCTAGGCCTTATGGCCGAATACAACAATGACTCATAAACGTTATGTTCCACAAAGGCACCAAATCTGATAGAAGCTTAACAAAATAACCAAGATAACACGAAGTGGAACTCAAGGGTAGGTGCCTGCATCACCATTCATAGTTTTCACGCTTCTGGCACCGGACGTCCCTGCTATATCATAATCCTACCCCGTGGTACCTCTCATCCATTGCCCTTCTGAACCAAGTTGACTCCCTTAATTAGCTCCCAGTGGCCGGCAAGACACCCCCGCTCATAACTCTCCGCCACTCCCCACGAAGACCGATCAACTCCACAGCAATGGAAGACACCGCTATCATCTCCGGGTCCTCTCCACCACATCGGCTGAGCTAAGTCCGTCCCCACGTTCTGGTGGTGAGCCATCTTATGCATGTTGCGTAACACCAAGGTGTTGGACAACCTCCCCGTTAGCTCGCTGACCTGCATCCTGGGATCATGGACCGTAGGGTAACCCGGGTACAAGTACTTAGGTGCACTAGGCTGCACGTACAGGGTCTCCTCTACCACCTCCCTCACCACTCTCAGTCCCCTAGCCTCCTTGCCCGGTTGGGCCACCTTCCTATGGCTAGTAGGTAAGGTAGGCTCCGACATCTCCTGAAGCACATGGCCTGGTATGCGTTAGTTGTTCTTTTAAGCATGAAGTCTACATAGCAAGAACACCATTTCAAATAATTAATTTACGGCTCATTAACAAAGTTTCATTATATGTGTTTTTTTAAAATCACAACTTACATTTTCAAATTATGGGAAAATATCACAACTAAAAAAGGAAAAAAAGACAGTAATTTTGATAAGACAAAGAAGTAGGGTTTACTTGCTTCTTTATTATTGACGAGAAGTCGAGGACTTGAGAGAAAAGATGAAGTAAATGGTGAAGGCGACAATGACGGTGATGAGAGTTTCTGGCATCGGCGATGTAAACGGCGACGACGACGGTGAAGATGAAGGATCGTGGGTAAGGGGAAGCTCAGTGTTCGTGAGTTTATGTGTCTCAAATAATAGACTTGCACGTGTGCCGTTGCTTGGCACTAATATGAAAAATACTTAACACGGAAGCAAACTAAACCATTGTTATATTAAAAACTTGACAACGGTTTATGAAAAACCGTTTTCTTTTGTAAATTAACAGCGGGTTCAACCGTTATCATTACTTAATTCATTTTTAAAAAAAATATACATACATCGATGTTTCTCCCCTGCTGGCAACTAAAAAGTGTTTCTACCTTGATGCAAACATAACACGAGTTTGATATACAATAGTAAATCACATTTCCAGCAACACAGCCCAAATTATTATCCATTGCCATAAACCCAAATTTTGTAAGTATATTTGAGAAGAAAAATACAATAATTAAAAAATGAAATAAATTATACATGCTAGGAATAGTGTCACTTCTGCTGCTGGGGACGTTTGTTGGAATTGTCAGTCTCTTCATTAATCCGAAAAACTTCATTATGATCATTTCGTATATACATGTTAGGAATGTTAACATTTTTAACCTCCTTATCAAATTGTGTTATAACATCGTGATCAAATCATTCAAATTCAGCAGCTTAATCATCATTTGGAATTCGGCGACGACAAGATAGAACAACTGACCACTTCTTATCCACAACATCGGTAACATAAAACACTTGTTTTGCTTGTGACACTAATATGACAGATCCTCCTTGTTTCCAACCTTATCATAATTTACTAATGTGAATCCTAAATCATCCTTTTTAACACCATTATTGTTGTTAATCCACTCGCATCGAAATAGAGTTATCTCAAAATTCATAAAATCTAAAACTAATATTCCAATAATAACTCCATAATATTTCATTGTACCCAAAACAGGATTTTTACCCTTTGAACTAGCAAAGTACATGGCCTCAGATTCAAAGCAAACTACGCTGTTTTGGATTGTGCTCAACCTATCTTGATCGCTGGTGTGGAAAGTGTACTTATTGATCGCATACCCGCTATAAAAAGTTGCACGATCATTAGGACCGAGACCAAGATGTAGTAATCCGGTTGAGTAACAATCATCATATGGGTTTTCATCTTCGTAAGTAATATCCTTAAACCACTCATGAAAATGCTTGTTATGCTCAGTTGCATACCACATTTCGGTCTTATTAGGGTGCTTTTCCCTAACGTAACGCTTGTGTTCCGTAATGTAAGAAGGTTGGACCTTGTCATCATTAAAAACAACGTATGTATGAGCTCTATGCCGCATTTCAAGTGACATATCTTTATATACATGGCCCCTTACACCTCTTCCTTTCATCCAGTCACAATGACGATTCTTAGGAGCTCCAATTAACTTGTCGAAAGACAGGTACGTGTAACAATATGAAAGAGCTTCATCGATCAGTGCTCACTCAGCAATACACTCCTCTAAATGATACTTATTACATGTGTAATCCTTGTAAACTTTCATCAATCTTTCAATTGGATACTGATATCTCAAATACACTCGCCCGAGATACAAAATATCTCAAACTAGGTGGACTGTCAAATAGACTATGATAGTGAAAAATGAGGGAGAAAAATACATTTCAAACTAACAACGACTAGTGACGACGAGGTCCTTCAAGAATCTATTTCATCGGGATCGATGACTTTACGAACGAATGCCCATGGCTTATATTTGTTGCATCAATCTATGATAGTCATGTAACTTTAGACCAGTATGTTTTAGGTCGTGCAAAGATACAAGGCTTCTAATATTATACGAATATCCCTCTGGCACCTTAATTCTATGCAAGCATTCAAAGAACTCTTTTTTCTCCTTCCTTGATAGGGTATGAGCTGCTGGTGGTAAATAAGTCCTATTTCCTAATTTATGAGCTACCAGCCGGCCCTAATACCCAACTCTATCAAATTATCCCTAACTGCCTTGTTGGCCTACCTGGAACATTCAATAAAGTATTGATTATATTATCGCAGACATTCTTCTCAATGTGCATAAAATCTAGATAATGTCTCACCGGGAGGTCACGCCAGTATGGAGTTTGATAAAAAAATATCGATTTTTTCTTATAACCCTGAGTAGACAACTTAGAGCCCTTCTTCCTATACGTTATCTCAATATCTTATAATTTTTCATACACTTCATGCCCATTCAAAATATTAGGAGATGCAAAAGGTTCACACCTTTGTAATCACTTACAAGGTTTAATTAACGTGCGACATTTAGCAAAAGGTGACATTGACCTACGTATGGGAAATGGAGCTAGAGTAGCTGCGGTTTCTGTAGGAACATATGTAGTCAAATTAGGATCAGGCCAAGAGTTGTACTTAAATAATTTTTATTATGTACCACCTCTAAGAAAGAATATAATTTCCATTTCTGTGTTAGACACCGAAGGTTTCACGTTTGTGATTAAAAACAATTGTCTCACCTTTTCTTACAATAATTTGGTATATGGTCAAGCCATAGCAATTGGTGGTTCTAGATCTTACTAAAGATGTGGCTGAATGGAGGAATCGAACTTTATTAGATATGGTTCGATCCATGATGAGTCAAACTGAGCTACCTAACTCACTCTATTCTCACTAAATCGAAACCCGACTAAAGCAGCCGAGAAAACTCCATATGAGATATGGAAAGGGAAGGTCCCTAACTTGTCGTTTTTTCGTGTATGGGGTTGCGAAGATAATGTCAAGATAAAATCAGACGATAAGTTAGCTCCCCAATCCGACAAGTGTTTATTTGTAGGTTATCCAAATGAAACTCATGGTTATTATTTCTAACATCGACAAGTGAAAGTCCATAACCCTAATTTGAGCTCTATAATTAGGTTATCAATTTTCAATAGAAAAATAAGAATCTATGAATCAAGCATGAAATATAAATGCATTTAAATAAAAAGATGAAATCTTATTTCCTTACATTGATAATAGGCAAAATATGGGCACAACCAAGATCACCTATCTTGGTTGTTC
>VHZZ01008794.1:16216-27929 GCA_009801015.1 Silene noctiflora
ACTATCACTCCTCCACTAAGGACCAGACGAGACTCGGCAAGTGTTACGGTCGGTCAACGCTAGTCAAAGGTCCTAGAAGGGCGGGTATTACAGATGCATTGAGTAGGAAATATGTCCATGCTTTATGTACTGCTATGTCGAGGGTGAGACTGCATGAATAAGTGGAGAAGATTGGTATTTCGATGATTAAGAAAGGTGATTCCATTAGATACTTGACGATTGAGCCTGAGCTATATGCTGAGATCAGGGAGAAGTAGAAGAAGGACCTGAAAATTCAAAAATGGCGTGAGGATTTGAAGAGTGTTGTGGGTAAGGAGCCATATTCTAAGTTCGATATCCACTCAGATGACAGTCTAAGGTTTGCTGGATGGTGGTGTGTACCTGAGGATGAAGAATTAAAGAGAAAGATTTTAACTGAAGATCATTCTACTCCATATTTTGTTCATCCGGGAGGGGATAAATTATATAAAGACCTAAAGAAGAATTTTTGGTGGCCTATGAAGAAGAAGGAAGTAGCTGAGTTTGTTTCCAGAAGCTTAGTGTGTCAAAGGGTGAAAGGAGAGCATAAGAGACCACAAGGTAAAGTTCAATCTTTAGATATGCCTGAGGGGAAGTGGGAGAGCATTTCCATGGATTTTATTGTTGGATTGTCAAGAACTCAAAGAGGGAATAATATGATATGGGTGGTAGTAGATCGTTTGACTAAGTCAGCTCACTTTATTCCTATAAAGGATACCTGGAGTAAGGCTGAGTTGGTTGAGGCTTATATGAAAAATGTAGTGAAGCTTCATGGTGTGCCTATAGACATTGTTTTTGATCGTGACTCGAGGTTTATTTCTAAGTTTTGAAAGAATTGCAATCGTTGATGGGGACATAGTTAAAGATGAGTACAACATTCCATTCAGCTACGGATGGACAGACTGAGAGAACTATTCAAACGCTGGAGGATATGTTAAGGTAATGTGTATTGGAGTTCAGTGGATCATTGGAAGAGATATTGGATTTAATAGAGTTTTCCTATAATAATAATAGTTACCATGCTAGTATTGGCATGGCACCGTTCGAAGCTCTTTATGGGAGGAAGTGTAGGAGTCCTGTGTGCTGGGATGATAAAAGTGATGCAGTTGTACTGGGACTTGAGATGATTCAGGAGATGGTAGAGCGAGTACATATTATTCGACAAAAGATGAGAGCTGCCAAGATAGACAAAAAAGCTATGCAGATTTGAAGAGAATTGAGATAGAGTTTGCTGTGAGAGACAAGGTGTTGCTTAAGGTGTCACCTATGAAGGGGGTGATGAGATTTGGGAAAAGAGGAAAGTTGAGTCAAAAGCTTATTGGACCTTATGAGATTTTGGAGAGCGTTGGAGAGGTAGCATATCAATTGGCATTACCACCAGCTTTGGACAAAGTTCATAACGTGCTCCATGTTTCCCAGTTGAGGAAGTATGTGAGTGATTCTACTCATGTGTAAGAGCCTGAGCAAGTGGAAATCGATGAGCAAATGTCTTATGTGGAGATGCCTAAGGAGATTTTAGACAGAAAAGTACGAAAGACTCGCAATGGTGAGACAGCTTTAGTGAAAGTCCTATGGTCTAATCATGTGATAGAAGAAGCGACATGGGAGGTAAAAGCTGACATGAGGGAGAAGTATCCTAGCCTTTTCGATTAGGTAAGTTGGTTACGGGGAACCCTTTTTTCAAGGGGGATAGGATGTGACACCTCGTATTTTTTTATATTATGTGATGCATTTTGTTAAGTTGGTGACGATTAGAGTGAGTCTTATTGTGTTGGGTGTTAAGATATGTTGAGTATAATGTTGGGTATGTTGAGTATTTTTCTCAGTTGTGATGATATAGTGAGCGAACTTCGGGACGAAGTTTATTTTAAGGGGAGAAGACTGTAATACCCCGTAATTTAATGTGAATTATGTTAATAGTTTACGTATCTTAAATAATTAATTTAATAATAATAATTGATAATTGCATATAAGAAGAGATAATATAATGAGTCATGAATTTAATGATGTTGACTGGCTAGCTTTGGGCCTCGTGTATGTTAAAGGGGTCGGGATTAATAATATAATACAATAAGTTGCATACGGGTTTTATAATTAAATAATATAAGTTGTTTGACCTAGTATATAAAAGGGAAATAAACTCTAACCTAATAAGACTTCACAAATCTGAAAATTAGAAGAGGGGAAGGAGAATTACAGACCTAGCAATCTACTCTAATCGATATTCGAATACGAGGTAAGACCGTCTCACAATTAATCGTTTTAATTCGTCTTAGCCGTGTATAAGGACCACCGTGCACCACCATGTGGTTGTTATGACCGTGACTCTGACCATAGTTTGGCCATGGACCACCGTGAGCATACCTGGACCTTCGTTGACCGTCGTTGACCGTCGATGGAGTGGTTAATTGGGTGTTTAGAGTGGTGGTTGTACAAGGATGTTACGAGTAGAGAACAAGAGTTTGAACCCATATTCGGACTTGACCGGACCTGATCATGGTGGCGTTGGCTTATGGTGGTTGGGGCGACCCTAGGGGTGGTGTCAGTGGGGACAAAGCGGCTACATAATGATTGTGGTGGCCGTAATTCGCAAAAACAGGGGAAGGGGTTTGCGGTTTGTGAAACCATCTTAAGATGGTGTTTGTGGGCTGTGTGGTTGCATCGAGGAGGAGGTGAGACTACCCCTTGAACCGTCTTGGGTCAGTGATGATGACGGTGGTGGCCATAGGTGTTGTGGGTTGTTGGTGTGGTGGTTGTGTGGGGTTGTTTGGTGTCGGGTTTGAGTGTTTGTGAGGGGTGTGTTTGTGCACCGTGTGTGGGGGCGTGGTGTTGGAGTGATGATGAGGCTTATATGGCGAGGTGGTGGATGACAGGCCTACCATGGTGGTAGGTGGACTAACCACAGGTGGGTGGGATGTGAGTGAGTGGCTGAGTGGGGTAGTGTCGGGTTGTTTTGGCCGCGGGTGAGAGAGAGTGTTCATGAGTCTTTCGTAATTGATTTAATTAGTTAGTTCGTTATCGAATTTAATTAGTTAGGTTACGTAATTTATAATTAATGAATTATAATTATATAATAATAAACGATATGATGTGGCTAGTAATTATATATTTATTATTAATTGTTTTAGGTCGCGAATTTGAAGTGGAATACTTTTAATTGCTTTGCGTGGAATTTCTTTGACGTATTTGCTTAAAGGTAGGATAATCTACTCGGTTGGATTGTTTTAATGTGTTATATTTATGATATGAGCATTGGATGTTGGATGAGTTAGCCTTTGGCTTATTTGTGATGCTTACTATGTTTTATGTGGAATTATGAGAGGTTTATTGTGAGGCATGTGGATTGTGATTATTGGACTGCCTCAGGCTTAGTCTCTGGTGGATCTCGTGAGTGGTTATGATTATTGGACTGCCCCAAGCTTAATCTCTGGTGGATCTCGTGAGTGATGATGATTATTTGGAAGGCCCCAGGCTTAAGTCTCTGGTGGATATCGTTAGTGGTTGAGCTCAGTGGTTGAGCATTTGCATTTGACATTTTGTGTGCATTATGGTTTTGTGATCTACTGTTATTTTGTCCTACTCAACCTTTTGGTTGACAGTGTATTCTATAAACACCTATGATGAACCATTATTTTGTCCTACTCAACCTAGGTTTCTAGCTCACCTAGTTCAGACGATCTTTATTTATTTCATATACTTTATTTATTTTCCGCTGCGAGAGATGTATTATTTAATAACTCAGTTTCAGTTGGTTAAGTTGCAACGAGATCATTTAAACATTTAAATTTATCTTAAGTTCTTTTGATTGTTATACTTTGTTATACACTGCCTCAGTAATCTGAGGTGGTAACAGTTCTGTTTATTGGGAATGTCTTGCTAAAGGCTCCTAAATAAATGGGGGTGTTACACGGACCACCACAGCACCCACTATTCCAAGCATCAGATCACCGCCGACATCCACCCTATCAATGCTACCACCACTTCCATCCTCTCCCTTCTCCTGCACGCACTTTCCCAAATCACCCGCCACCCACACTCACCTCTCTCCTCTGCACCGCTTCACTCTTCGACATCGACGTTCATTCCAACCACCGCCATTGACGTCGTTCATCTCCCCTATGCCTCTCTTCATATCTGGATTTCAAATTTGTAAATCTGATTAATTTAAACAAACGAGGAAGAATCTCAAAGATACTCATGTGTTTTCCGTGGAGGGGTTGGTTACGTGGTGGTCGTCGGGGAAGAGTGTCAAGTTTGGTCAGTCGAATCATCGGGTTGAGAGTGGTCGTGGTATTCATGGTGGTAGTGGTTAGCCGATGAGAATGACAATGGATTGATGCAGGCGTGGGAATGACAATGGTAGTCGACGCTCAAGTCATTTTTTGAACGGAGAAATTGACGGCACGTGGTGATGGATGGTAGGGGCTGGGGTGTGTCACAGAGGTAGGTGCGGTGGGAGTCTTGGGACAGTGGTGCTGATAATGGCGGGGGTGAGAGAATGAAAATGGTGTGAAAATTGTAATAGATGTTTGTGATTTACTTGACCTCGAGAAAAAATACTTCATATTAAATATATTATAATTAATCACAAATTTCGTTCCATTCAAAAACCGTGAACGAAAGTCAAAATCAACAATTTTTCTCACATTCTTCTGATTGCAACATTTTTTCACATTACCTCAATTTGACAAGAAAAATTAAACAAAATTATTGATTATCTATAACTACAAATATTTTCAATACATCTCAAATTCTCAATTTATCATGTCAACGCCCGTATACGGTGCACTATAGAATATATATATATATATATATATATATATATATATATATATATATATATATATATATATATCGTAAATTGCCATTTGCCACCGGTGGCCTTTTCAATCTAGTCTCATCTGGCGCATGGCTTTTTAGCTATCAGGTAAGATAAGAACATGTTTCCTTATATTTTCTTATCATTGTAATAATAGTTTCTAATTGTTTGTTTAATCAACACCATCACTGGAAAAGATTAACAATAATGCCAACTCTGGCTTCACTGGCTATTTGCTAATAGGCCCAAAGCTATCTATCACAATCCACAGGCGAAGCGTATTCGAATGAGTGTTAATTTTTAGGTCGCGTAGGTTTTGTATGAGACCTTCTTGTATTACGATACACCAAATCCATCATCCAACAGCTCTATTGCTTCCCCAAGGCAACTTCATCTCCTTGCCTCCAATAGAATATAATAGCATATTATATGACTGTTGCAAATATTCTAGGACCTCTCCTTTTATTTTTTCCATACCTACGTAGTTGCACATAGCATATAAATAGAGAGCATTCACTTGTACACAAAATAATATATTGCGTTCAATAATATACCTTACTTATTCTCCCATCTTACGATTCTTATTATGGCATCGAGCTAGGGTTTCTATACCTTCTTAACTCTGCCGTTTTTTTTCTTTTCTTCTCTCGAAGTTCGATAAACAAAACTTCACCATGATGAATTATACTTCCACTCTCAAGTTATCGATCCTACAAAATCTCAATCGTATTCTTTTTTCATGTTGAACATCGGGGTACGAGTATCACTCCGGTTGCTTTTAATGGCAACAACTTCGACGAATGCTCACGTTCATTTCAACTCTCTCTCATGGCCAAAGGCAAACTCGGGTACATCGATGGTACCATTATCTCAAAACCTTCTGAAACAGCTCAAATTTCGAAGCTTGGCGATCAACCAATGCCCGGCTCACCGCGTGGATCTTTAATACTATCGAACCAGATTTACGCAAGTCGATTTCACTCCGTCCTGAGGCTTAACAGGTATGGATTGATCTTAAGAATCGATTCTGTCATAGCAGCGAGACTCGTATTTATCGTTTGCATACTGAACTATTTGTGTGCCGTCAAGGCCCAATCGAATCGCTCATGGCTTACTATGGCCAAATGACAACGATTTGGGACGAAATTCTGGAACACGATGCGCTGCCCTCTTGCTCGTGCAACCCCTGCGCATGTGATTGGGTAACTATTCTTGATACTCGTAGAGAAAGGAAATGGGGTACGCGATTTTTTGATAGGTCCTGATCATCGTTTTGCCATTACTCGTTCTCAGATTATCTGTACCACTCCCCTTCCTTCTTTAAATCTTGTTTACAATCGTCTTTTACAAGATGAAGGTGTTCGCACTTTGTCCCAGACTAAACCTGAGTCAACACCCGACACAATGGCATTTGTTGCCCGTGTTCATCATGGTTCATAACAGTATGGGGGAGGGGGACGTGAGCCTCGACCTGATCGTTCTAATTTGTCTGACACGTCTAAATATTTTTATATCGCTTGTCAACGGTCGGGTATAGTTTATAATATTGCCTTGGAGTCACTAGTAAGTTTCCTGAGTGGTGGGGAGATCGTCTTCGCGACCGCATTTACATTAACCTGAATAATACGGATTTGAGCAAAGCCGTGTTCGTTCCAGATGTACGAGGCAGAGCTCAGTTAGAGCGCACTAAAAACCAGGTTTCTGGCCCATCTCCGAAAGCTCATATGGCAACTGCCCAGGTCACTCAACCTTCTAACGGTGCGTCGTCTTCGCATTCCTCTTTAACTACTTTCCACAAGCTTGATCTTAATACATTGACTCCTCAAGAATTAGACTAATTATCCAATATTTAGCATGCTCGAAAGGCTGACTCTGCCGTCGACCGTCTCAGTGGTAAATTTTCTTCCATCTCTTGGATTATTGACACAGGTGCATCTCACCATATGTCGGGATGTATATCTCATTTTACGAACATTCGTTCTATTACTCCGTTATCTGTTAGGTTGCCCAATGGGGATCTTACTCTTGCCACTCAAAGTTGTGATATATATTTATCTCCTTGACTTGTTTTACGTAATATTTTATATGCATCAAATCATCAATGTAATCTGATTTCTGTCTCAAGTCTCTTAATTGATACGTTTTTAACCATAAAATTTTCACATCAACTCTGCTTGATTCAGGACTGTACCTTAAAGACGGTGATTGGTGCGTGTGAACAACGCGAGGGGCTCTGCTATCTCAAAGAGGTCTGAACCGACGAGGTCCAAATAATTACAGTGGGCAACAATGACACGGTTGAACTTTGGCATCCGAGGTTGGGGCTTCCTTCTTCAACTATCTCTTGTTTTTTGCCTTGTTTTAATAGTAAAACCATTCGTACTTCTTTTCATATATTAAACATTGCGACATTTGCCTTCATGCAAAACAGACTCGTGAACCTTTTCCTTTAAGTTCAAACATTGCGGATGATATTTTTTCTCTTATACATTGCGATTTATAGGGCCCTTACTCCGAAAATGCTTCTTGTGGTTCAAGTTATTTTTTGACAATTGTTGATGATTTTTCTCGCTCCACATGGGTTTATCTACTATGATACAAAAGTGACACTCGCAAAACTTTATTAAACTTTTTTTGCAATGGTTGAACGACAATTTAATAAGAAAATAAAAGTTTTGAGAACCGACAATGGCAATGAATTTAGATGCCTTCAGTCCCTTTTTAACGAAAATGGTATTTTTTTTCCAAACATCAAATGTTGATACTCCCCAACAAAATAGGTGAGTCGAACGCAAACATCGTCATATTTTAAATGTTGCTCGATCCCTTTTGTTCCAAGCTAGCCTACCTCTCTTATTTTGGGGGAATGTATTTTGGGGGGTGTCTACTTAATTAATCGCTTTCAAACCGCTATCCACAATGGCAAGACATCATATGAAATATTGTTTAAACAACCTCCACCCATGGATCATATTCGCACCTTTGGCTGCCTTTGTTATGCCAAAAAAATTAATCGCTCCCGAGACAAATTCACCTCTCGTAGTCAAAAATGCATTTTCTTGGGATACTCATTCGGTAAAAAGGGGTGGAAAGTTTATGATTTGGACACCGGCACTTATTTTTATTCTCGCGATGTTGTGTTTATCGAACACGAGTTTCCATACCACTCTTTAAATCTCCACGACACAATCACTGAAAACCCATCTTTCCTCGACGATACTCTAGTACCCATTGACCACATCGTTACTGCTTGTAACACCGCCATACTCTGAGGCACCTTACCAAGGACTACCTCTGAATACAAGGATGCTACCATCTCGGTTTCCCGAGGCAGTGAACATCATAGAAACAATAAAGAAACATTATTATTATAATTCTAGTTTAACGAATACAAAATGCTTCTCCATAAAATGGAGTACAAAGCCAAAACTGAAATAAAAGTATAAATAATATCGTCTGCGGAAGTTAATGAATATCATGTGACTCCACCCTGATAACCCCACCGCGTAGTCAGCAACCATCATCGTCATTACCTGCTAGACTAACTGTTCACCATCCCCGAATGGATCACCACGGTTTTCAAAACATTAAACTCAGTCAGCTGAACAACTATATACGATATAATGCAAACAATAAGTAAAGTATCAAAACACCAACACCGCCACCACCAACACCAATCATCACCACACCATACCACATCATAAGTAACCGACTACACACCGAAGTATGTAGCCCTGCCAGTGAAACACCGCAGCCAACCACCTAAACCACCCACAATAACCCAAGTCCCTTAATGTGCACATCCTCCCTACGCTGAGAGAACGCAGGAGGCGAACAATGGGGGTGAGACCACCTCTCACAATGGCTCACAAACAATATCACGATACCAATCACAACCAACTCCAACCACCATACCATCTCCGCCATCACAATCATATCACAACATGGAATCACATCATACAGTACAATCGTCACATTAATATGCATATAATTCATCAGACAACTAAGTAGGAAAACCTACCTTATCAGTAAATCAATAATCAAATGATCATAAATCCTCTTCTACGAATTCTCCTCTTATAACGAATTAAATGCATTCAATAAGACAAAATTCCCTCAATAAATCCCCAAATCAAAAATTAGGGTTCAAACAACACATTAAAGACTCGATCAGTGACTTACCCTTGAGAATACGATCTTAAGACACGTAGAAACTCCAACAAAACCTTAGATACGCGACGCGGAAGTGAAGAATCGGAAAGAGAAGCATTAACAGAGTTTAGGTTTTGTTTTGAAAGTGAAATAATGAATTAATGCTTCCCGTTCTAATATTACACTTTTCGCGAAAAACCCGATACGAACCGGAGACTCGGTCGAGTACACAACACTCGACCGAGTAGACGACACTCGACCGAGTAGACGACACTCGACCGAGTGCAATGCACTCGTCTGAGTTCCCCACTTCCAGAACTCTGACAGACCGACACCACTGGGCACTCGGTCGAGTACCCTGTACTCTACCGAATGTCCTTATACTAAAAATATCGAGTATTACAGTCTTCCCTCCTTAAAAATGAAATTCGTCCCCGAAGTTCAAACCATGCCCACAAAAGACAACACTAAACTGATAACACTACCACATGGCCAACACATAACTCAAACCATACTCAACTCATCCCGACAAAACGTGAAACAAAANCCCCCCTAAAAGAAACAAGGTTACGTCCCCGTAACCAACCATACCTGATCAAACAAATACGGATACTGCTCCCTCATCTTATCCTCAGCTTCCCAAGTTGCTTCTTCAACATTATGGTTAGTCCAAAGTACTTTCAGCAACACGGTCTCACCATTCCTGGTCTTTCGCACTTTGCGGTAAAAGATTTTCTAGCTTTGGTACCTCCACATAAGTCAAAGACGCATCCAGCTCTATATTCTCCACCTCTAAGACATGGGAAGGATCACTAACATACTTCTGGAGCTGCGATACATGGAAGACATTATGCACCCGCTCCAATGCTGGTGGTAGTGCCAAACGATATGCCACTTCACCAATGTGATCGAAGATCTCATAAGGCCCGATCAACTTCTGAGTCAACTTGCCCCTCTTGCCGAAACGCATGACACCCCTCATAGGTGACACTTTTAAGAGAACTTTATCACCCACCTGAAACTCAACATCCCTGCGATGCAAATCAGTTTAACTCTTTTGCCGATCCTGAGCTGCTCTCATCTTTTGTCGTATCAACCTTACTTGCTCAATCATATCCTGAACCATCTGTGGTCCCAAAACCACAGCCTAAGCACTGTCGTCCCAACAGATCGAACTCCGACACTTCCTCCCATACAAGGCTTCGAACGGTGCCATCCCAATGCTAGTATGGAAACTGTTATTATAAGAAAACTCTATCGGGTCCAGTCTATCCTCCCAGCTACCTCCAAACTCCATGACACAAGCCCTTAACATATCCTCTAAGGTCTTAATGGTCCTCTCCGTCTGACCATCTGTCGCAGGRTGAAAAGTTGTACTCATCTTCAAGGTCGTACCCATCAACTCCTGCAACTCTTGCCAAAATCGAGAAATGAATCTTGCATCTCAATCAGACACAATATCCTTCGGCACTCTATGAATCGCACTACATTCTTCTTGTAACCATTAACAACCGTACCTTACTCCACGTATCTTTCATGGGAATAAAGTGAGTTGACTTGGTCAGCCGATCCACAATAACCCAAATCATATTGTTACCCTGCTGAATCCTCGGTAATCCCACAATGAAATCCATGGAAATGGACTCCCACTTCCACTCAGGTACCTCCAGGGACTGAATCTTACCCAGAGGTCGACGCTGCTCTCCCTTAACTCGCTGACAGGTGAGACATCTAGCTACAAACTCTACTGTCTCCCTCTTCATCCCAGGCCACCAAAACGTCCTCTTTAAATCCTTATAAAGCTTATCACCACCTGGATGCACTGAATAAGGCGTACAGTGAGCCTCAGTCATGATCATCTTCCTTAACTCAGCATCANGACACTTCCTCCCATACAAGGCTTCGAACGGTGCCATCCCAATGCTAGTATGGAAACTGTTATTATAAGAAAACTCTATCGGGTCCAGTCTATCCTCCCAGCTACCTCCAAACTCCATGACACAAGCCCTTAACATATCCTCTAAGGTCTTAATGGTCCTCTCCGTCTGACCATCTGTCGCAGGGTGAAAAGTTGTACTCATCTTCAAGGTTGTACCTATCAACTCCTACAACTCTTGCCAGAACTTCGATATGAATCGTGCATCACGATCTGATACAATGTCCTTCGTTACTCCATGAAGGCCAATCACATTCTTCCTGTGCCCATTAGCCAACTGAAGCTTACTCCAAGTGTCCTTTATTGGTATGAAGTGAGTCGACTTGATGAGTCGATCCATAATAACCCAAATCATATTGTTACCCTGCTGAATCCTCGGTAATCCCACAATGAAATCCATGGAAATGGACTCCCACTTCCACTCAGGTACCTCCAGNTGAATAAGGCGTACAGTGAGCCTCAGTCATGATCATCTTCCTTAACTCAGCATCACTAGGAACACACCATCTACCATCAAACCTCAAACTCTCATCGGCATGGACTGAGAATCTCGACACTGTCCCTTTCTCCACCTCATCTTTCCACTCTCGAATCTTGGGATCATCATCTTGCTTAACCTTGATCTCGTCATAAAGCGCGGGCTCCACGGTCAAATCTTCAAGAGCATCCCCTTTTCTGATCATATGAATACCCATCCGGTTCACCTCTTCCCTAAGTCGCATGAGTGACATAGCAGTGCATAGGGAATGCACACTCTTCCGACTTAATGCATCAACAACTACATTAGC
>VHZZ01008795.1:5879-27648 GCA_009801015.1 Silene noctiflora
ATTTTTAATAATATATTAAGTGGGACAATGTTTTAGGGTTTGACATATAGGTTAGAGAGGCGGGGAAATTTTTAATAAGAGAATGACACGTGTCTAGTATGATGTATAGTGGTTCTTCTATTATTAAAATGAACCAAACAAATTTTTAAAAGGAATGAAATTTGAACCTTGCACACTAAAATGACCCCTCATTGCAGAAAGCTTGACAGTTGACACTCTCAAGAGTCTTGAAAACTGCTTGACACTCTCACAAGAGTCTTGAAAAGTCTTGCGGATTAACATATCCTGAGCCCAAATTGTCCATACTCCTCTAGTCCCCTATTAGTCAGCACTGACGAGTGACGAGGGAGCAGCATTCGTGTTGGTATCGCCATTGAAGAATGGCGTCAAGCTTAAAACAAGTGAAACTAGAGAAAGAGTGCGAGGTTCGCATCGAAGTATCAGACAACTGTCCGTTACGCCTCCGTTTGTTAAACGGCACCGCAGAGATATTCGGCACCGAAGTACCTCCCCAAATATGGCTCAATTTCCCTCCTCGCCTCAAATTCGCTGTATTTATTCTCAATCTTCTTCTCCCTTTCCTAGTCACGAAATACCCTCTTTCTAAGACTGCGTACATCCGACCCCCTTACCCTCGTAATTGCATTGCCGTATTAATGTTTTTTCTTGTGTCTGCTCAATTACAGTATGCTTTTCTCTAATCTAGGCTTAGGCTTAGGCTTAGGGTTAGGGTTCCACATTGTCTGATTAGTATTTATTAGCATTATTTGTGTACTTTGTGAGGATTCAATCTGATGTAGCTTCCTTTTTTATGCCAGCTTTTTAGTTGGCATGGAGCAACCATCGAAATGGATGGTGGCCCTGATTTGTCAGACTACGTGGCTGATGAGGTATTGCTAAATACCTTCACCTCCTAATACTCCGTTTTTTGTGCTCCCTTCAATCTTCATGGCTTCTTTATTCTCATTCAGACACCTATGATCAGCTATGTTAATGTTCATGCTATATTAGACGCTCGGAGGAGTAAAGCTAAAGCATCTTCTTCTACTCATTCAGACTCTTCTCAGGTAATGCATATTCCCTAACTTACTGTGTTTGTGTTCCGTGATTATATATTTTCGTGATACATATGTAGAACCTACTACTGGTTTTCCAATTATTTGTAAAATTTATTTTCTTATATATTTCTGATTTTATTCTTGTTGCTGCCACAAATCATCTTTGATGACTTGTTGGGCTTTAGTGCTCTGTAGGTGTTGAGTATGGTTAATATTTCGACAACTGTGATTAAGTCTCTCAGACAAATTGACAAATGTATTGAAACAGAGATTCGTTCATTTTGTTTGTAAAATAAATTAGAAATGTGAAATTAATAGTCATGGGTTTTGTGCTGCTGCTGTGCTCAAGCTCTCTAGAGTTCTGATACATAATGTTCTCAGTACTACTGAAACAGAGATCGGATCTTTTGCTTGCAAAATAAATTAGAAATGTGGAAATAATCGTTATGGGTTCTTTGCTGCTGCTGTGCTCATGCTGTCAAGAGGTCTGATGACTATGATAAGTAATGTTTTCAGTACTAGTACATATTAGCTCTTATTTTCCCGTACACTATATCTTTAAAATGACCGAATGAGGTAATTTCTTAGCTTTGTGCTACTGGCAGATAACCTTTAAGTTGAAGTGTTTGTTATTGCTAGTCAGCTTCTTCTCTGATGACGTAACCGATGAAGTAGGTAACTATTGTTAAACAATATAGGCTGTTACTATTGAGTGTATTTTCAGTTTTACGGGGAGGGTTATTGTTTCAGTGGTCGTGGACGTGGGTGTTGAGGGTTTAAGTGGACACGGAGAGTCAGCTTTGTTGTTCCCCTCCATCTTAAAATTATTCCAATAATATTGTTGGTTATGGTGATGTAAATGTATCAGTATTATGTATAGTTCAGTCGCTGGGTAATGAGTCTTGATTTAGACCTTAGTGTCAGGATATTGTTACGTTTTAAATTGAAACATCGTAAGTGCACGAGTGTCATTGTGGCACTTGTGAGGGTCGTATCCACAAAGGAGAACAAGGATCGAATACTAGTTCGTCTCAAATTACAAGGTAGCTAAGCAAATCGAGAAGTTGATAAATTTTTTGACTAATTAACTAAATTAATAATTAACTAAGGTCCTATTCTTTTGGACTTAATTTTAGCTCATTTCAGTTCTGTTCGGCTCTATTCAGTTCCGCTTCATACAGTTTAGTTCAGCTTTTCTCTTTACAAATTAACTCTTATTTCAGTTTAGTTTAGCTCCATTCACTTTAGTTCAGTTCAGCTTCATTAAGTTCAGTTCAGTTTAAACAATAAAGGTCTAGGGTCCGTTTTCGCCATCGACACACCTTGTTTACATCCATGAATCCCATTAACAAGTTGTCAAATAACAAGCTAGGGGAAATCGTTCTAAGGTTCCAAACACCTCCTTCCCGTGTTCGTGAATGGTGAATTAGTAATCCCAAATTCCCAAGTACTCCCCTCTCGGGTTCGTGCTTAGTATCCTTGAATAACAACAATCCACTCCCATGGTATCCCGTTAACGGCGAAGGTCATTAAGTCCATGATAAATTCCCATTCCCCTTCCACTTCCAAGATAAATGCTCCAATAGAATGTTAAAGGCATCATCATTGAGTTTTCACTCACGTGGTCAACCCAAATCGGTTATGTTAGTCAAATCAGCTAATGGGTTTCCTAAACGTAATCAATTCCCACCTATGGTCGATTGTCAAGGAACCGAATCTAATCCAATTTAACTATTGCAACCCCAACTAATTACACGACAACTTGTCAAATTTTGGATTTCAATTGTGTAAATTAAGCATGTCGAGGATTAATCGAACCCTAGTGAGAAGACGACTCACTGATCACGAATGAATTAGCACTAAACATACTACCCACTACTCTAATCACAACACTAAACATTGTGAAAGTAATAAAGATTAAAACTTTAAACTAAAATAATGATTAACTAAATGAACTTAAAGAAAGAGATAAACATAACAATAAGAAAGAGAGAAGACAGAGATACCAAACTTAGAGAAATTGCATAACAGCATAAGTAGCTAGAATTTGTCTCGATAGATTATATCTTAAACTCGAATCAATCTACTCATAATAATTTTAAAGGGAGTATTTTTGGGAGAGAAACTATCTTTAGATAATTCTGAAAATTGAGGCTCTCCCTTTAAAATTGAGGGTGTACATTATTTATAAGGTAAGAGCAACTAAGGGTGTTTCTGTAGTTTGATTTAGTATAAGTCCATAGTAAGAAGGAGATAAAATAATATAAAGAAAGTGGGCTTTTGATTTCAGTCAAGTTTGGCGAAGGAAGCAGCAAAATGGGGAGCCGAGCAGTAGTGTTTCATCCCGCCCGGGTACGCTCCAATCTGGTTAGGACAATATCTACCCGGACGGTTCCGTCTTTGCCGCTTCACATCAATTCGTATCCTCAATTAAATGATTTGGGGCTGAACTTGGGCTGCTTCTAGTGCGGTTTTGATGCGACGGGCGACGGCTGTTGGTGGTGTTCGTTCCCGGACTTGGTCTGGGCAGCTGGGCTTGTGAGCCGAGCCATGGTGGTTCAAGGCAGCCTTTGGCGATATGAACGGCAGATGGTGTTGTTGCTCTTGGCGGTGCCGCATCGAGACGATGCCAAGTGGCTTCATTGGTTGACCATGGTGGAGCTAGGCGTGGTGACAGCTCAAACTGGCTGTTGTTGGTCGGAGCTCGTGCCAATGCCGCTCGAAGCGGAGGAGTTTGGTGGTTAGATGATGGGGAGTACGAAATTTGTGGTCTTATGGTGGTGTTTGTGGAGAGAAGGTGGAGGAGTTTGGTGCTCCATGGTTGTTTTGTGAAGGCAACATGGTAAATTGGTGAAATGGTATGTAAACAACGAAGCAGCTTGTAAGTTTTGGATGAATTCATTTGTCAAGGTCAAGGCTTGACCTTGATTCTCTTGGGCTCATTCTACTTTGACTCGTCTCCACATCCGCTTACTTCTTGATTTTCCGTCTTTATTCACGAACTAACTCCTAAAAATTAAAATGATGAAACCTAGTACCAAGTTCTCGAAACATAATATTTATCAATACTAATTAATTTAAACCAACTCGTGCTATTTTATTTCATAATGACTAAAGTATCGCCAATCCGGTTACTAATTTGACTAAATAAGGGGTAAAATGTGGGTCAAAAGTACGTTAAATATAATGCTATCACATATGAAGACTATAGAAGAACTGGAAATGTTTGACTTACTGTGTGCTTAGATAGTAGGCATTTACCTTATTGCTGTGAAGTTCTGCATAAAATTCTGGTAGTAGATCCTATTTATGTAGATTTGGGGTATTAGACTATTCCACCCAGTCATGGCCTCATGGGTTAGGTTACAGTTGCTAGGTTGTTTTATGCATCAATTAGTTGTGGTAAATTTAGATATACAAGTTTATCAGAAATGGTATTTGCCTGATTTGTTTATTATTGTACTGCATGAGAGCATGTTTATTCAGTATAATTTAACTAATAGACATTTTCATGGGTACATCTCTTCGAAAATGGGAAAAAAGACATGAGCCTGAGTACCCAGGCTTTGGCTTCTAATACTGTTAGAAGTTTCCCTGCACTTTGACTTCATCCAACACATTCATGCGTGTTTTTTAGTCCAATCTATCCCATGCCCTTTCTAAAATTCCTACTATCTGCCACTTGTCTATATGATTCAGATCTAAAATTGGAGTTTGGGCTCCTTAGCATGCAAAAAGGTCTGTAAAAAAAGTTAAACACTGGGCCAGTAAGCATCAATTGTCGTTGGATATTTGACGATGAATAACATAAGAGGTCGTACAAACACTATTCTTCCTATCTAGTGACTAGCTCTATGGGAAGTGTGCTTAAATTTCCGTATTCTTGGGGATGCTTCTAATATGCATTCTATAGTCTATACTCAATGAGCTCATTCTGTAGAGAACTATAACACTGTCATTTCGAGCCATTTTTTCTAATGTTAAGAAAAAGAGAAAAATACGGGTTCATAATTTCACATGTCATCCCCCTGCCTGCCTGAGCTTACGTGATAATGTAATATTTTCTCCATTTTAAGAAAAATTTCTAATAAAAAAACTTTAAAAAATTTTTAGTTGATTTTCTTTACTTGGTACACATTTACCATATCTTAATTCTTTGCTACAAGTTGCTTCTGTGTTTGCACAAAAAGAGAAATCATATGTTATAGACAAGGACAATATAAAATATGTGTTACTGTAAACGGCTACCGACATTAATATAGAGTTGCTATTCTTAAATCTCATTTTATATGATATGCAGAGTTCTACAAGCAATATGTGATGGACATGTCATGTCAACTCGACCAGCTTTCATTTAACGTTTTATAAATATGATTTGTTGTTCAGGGTCCTAGGGTTATTGTGGTGGGTCCAACTGATTCTGGGAAGAGTACCTTGTCGAGGATGCTTCTTAGTTGGGCTGCCAAACAAGGCTGGAAACCGACATTTGTGGACTTGGATATAGGCCAAGGAAGTATTACAGTGCCTGGATGTGTTGCAGCAACACCTATTGAGTTGCCAATTGATCCTGTTGAAGGAATTCCTCTTGAAATGCCTCTGGTTTACTTCTATGGACACACTACGCCCAGGTAGTACTCCTTGGAAATCACTCAATATATTCTCTGAACATTTATGTGGGTTTTATTGCTTCTGATGCTAACTTCTCTGAGTGCTTTGGTTCTGGGATGTTTTACAGTGCTAATGTAGATTTGTACAAAATAGTTGTGAAAGAGCTTGGTCAGACGCTTGAAAGACAGTTTTCTGGTAATACTGAGTCTCGAGCAGCAGGCATGGTGATAAACACAATGGGTTGGATAGATGGAGTCGGCTATACGGTGGGATTACTTTTACCGTTTGATGTTGACTTTTTTTTCTTTTTTGTTAGGGGGAGGTAAACACAATGGGTTGGATTACTTTTACCTTTCACTTTTATGTTCTAATGATTGTAGTATATGTTATATTGCAGTTGCTTTTACATGCTATTGATACCTTCAATGCTGATGTTGTATTGGTCTTGGGGCAGGTAAAGTATCATGTTCCCTACTCCGTTATAAGGGTCTTAAATTGTTGTACAGATTTTGGTACGTTCTTTATTGAGCTTGGCGTTGAAGCTTTTTCTCATGAGATGGTTTTAACGGTATTGAAGACATCTGGGACAAATGGTAAATTGAACTATACCAATATATAAAATTAAATGTGATTTGCTCATTTGAGTTTTATTTTATATGAGAGCCTTGAAACTGGATCTAGTGCTATGTTCTTATGTGACATTCTTTAGAATTTTCACTGCATTTAATATCTGAAACCTTGTGTTTATACATTATACGTGGAAGCATAAACTAAACCATTATGCTTGGTAAAAATAGCGACAGTTGAGTGACATGCCTTAGTTATTCACTTTTCTTTAGTGCTTAAAACATAAACTTTCCATCATATAAAATGTACTATATCGCAATATATTTCTTTCAAGAGCTGCTGTATATATTTATGTGTGACTCTGGCTTTGAAGGTTGTGTGAAATTAAGTGTGCACCACCTAAATGTAATGTCTCTACTATTTATTGCCTTGCAAAAAGGCAAAAGAACACTTGAGTATATGTATGAGGTTCAGTTGTTTTTCTTTTCCTTTTTTCTGTTTGACTCCTTATGGATCTATGGTCATTGATTGGACGACTTCTAGGCTTTAAGATTATGCTATTTATTCATTTTAAAATCTTAAAAATCTAATAGTACAGCTTTGTAAGACTGTTTTTTGAGTTCAGCTGATTTTCACAGTTAATTATCCTTTACTATTGGGGATCTTTTATAGGTATATGTTTAGAAATTGCAGCCATCTTTGCACTGGCACATCATTCTGCATCTGTTTGTTTACTTTTATAGTTTTATGTCTGGGTTTCAGATTGTCTAGGACTCATGTGAATGGTCTCTTCTTGTGGGGTGTTAATTTGTTTCTTAACTGTGCAGGAAAAGCTTTGTAGTAAGCTTAGAGATATGCTGAAGAGCAAGCCTAAAGTCGATGTGGTAAAACTGCAGAAATCAGGAGGTGTTGTATCCCGACCCCCAATGCACCGTCAAAAATCCAGGAGTTATAGGATAAGGGTGCGGACCGAGCATTCGAGCAATTTCTTTTGATTTGCCTTTTCTCTTCCCCTTCCTATGCAAACTTTAAAAAAAAATAGTTGGACATGTTGATATGTTGAATTTTAGTTTTAGTTTCTTAAGTCTGCTTTGCCCTACTTGTTATTGCTGGAACGTAATATTTTGGAGCAGGTGAAAGATTCTGGGCTCCAACCCCAATCCCCACCCCTTTCTTATGTGTTTCTTTTCTTTTCTTATTGGTTTTCCGGCCACAGTTAATGTGCTTCGACTTTTGGATCTTACATTTCTATGTTTGTATATTCCTTACATTTCAACCTTGTTTATTTCATTTTTTTGCAGTTGTATGCTTACCTAGCTCTTTTTTAAATTTTTATTTTATTTTATGATAACTTGATATTCTTATTTGCAGAATAGAAAATTTATCTTAGAATGAGTACAGGATGGATAAATGTCAGTTTTGACAATTCCTTGTAACTTGCAAGTCATGTTCAAATGCCAATCTTAACTACGCTGATTTGTACACAGGAATATTTTTATGGCATGGCAAATGATCTTTCGCCTCACTCTAACATTGCCAGTTTCAGCGACTTGTCTGTCTTTCGAGTTGGTGGTGGACCACAAGCACCTCGGTCAGCTCTTCCTATTGGCGCAGAGCCTGCTGCAGACCCAACTAGGCTGGTTCCTGTTAACATCACTCAGGACTTGCTTCATCTTGTTCTTGCCGTTTCCTTTGCTAAAGACCCAGCCGAAATTATTTCAAGGTATTCAAAATCCATCTGCATAAAAGCTAGGTCTATGATTCTTTTGAACATCTATAAACTAACAGATTCCTTTTTTCTATTTATTGATTTTTTTTTAAAATTTCACAGATTTACTAAAATGTCTTTAGTATTAATTTCTTTTCTGAAATCAAAGCATTCAAAAAATCCCATCCTTCGTATTTGTTTTCAAGGTATGGTGTTCTTATATTTCCATCTGACTAAAAAGGAAAGGAAACATGATAAATTTTCTATCTAAAAAGTAATACAATAAAAATAAAAAAAATCAAACTCCGTCATCTCCAGAGTGTCCTTTCCATCGCCATATTCTCTTCAATCCAAACAAACCCCATATCGTACCCATCCTGCTAACCAAACAATGAATTTTTTTTCCTTCTCCCTTTCCCTCGGTAGAAGTGTAAAGCTTCTTCAAAATTCTTCTTCAATCATGTGTCACTCTCTCTTTGTTTTCTCTGTAACTCTTACTACTTTAAACCCGTGCAAAATTGCACGGGTTTGTTATTTAAGATTGGTATAAACTATATTGAACTAAATACATAGGTTATTTATATGAAAATTAAACAAGTATTTAAATTTAAAATGCTAAACAATACTACGGAGTACCATTCAACAAATTGAATTTACAAATAGTAGAAAAAATATAATAAAATAGAAATATTTGAAATTTATTTGTAAACTACATTAGCCATTGTATTAAACAATTTTACTATCAAAAACATGACTCTCCTATTAAATAATTATAATAGCCAAATTGTAACTGTTGATAGATTAATTGAGCAATGAACTAAACGACTTTATATTTCATCAAATTAATTCTTTTTTTTTTCGGTAACTCCATTCAACTGGACAAAACCTAAAAATTAACCATATAGCTTAATATATACACACATCACTTACAATAAATACTTTTAAAAAATATATCATATAATAATAAAAAAATAAACTAATATATATGAAATGTAAATTTAAAAATTGACAAAAAAATTGCAAATTGCATTTACAATTTTAGTGTGGCAGAACAAATTGGTTTTTCTTTTCTCAAGGGCCCCCCTCCACTATTGCAAAAAAAATCATGTTTTTTTGATGACGTTGGTTAAGGAGAATGCTTTATTTGTTCTTGCTTTAATAGAAGTAAGATTAGTCATAACACTCTTAACCTTAACAACTTCACTAAATATGAAGTATAACTTCCATCCCAAATTTATTGTCCTCATTTGACTTTTGGGGATATCAACTTTTGATTAATAGTGTAACACCCCCAACTACCAAGGTGTCTTACCAAGGCCTACCTTAGTATATGGGAGCATTACCATCTCGCTTGCCTGAGGTAAAATATATCAAATGGACCATAATAGAACATTTATTAAAAGTGCATAATTGTTTAATAACTGAAAATCCAACCAAGATGGTTACAACTCCAAAACAACGTAAAGTATAACAAAGTGGAAAACTCTAAAGACACTTCAGTTTTGAAAAGAGTAACGGGGTCAATCAACTACATAACTAATATAACAAATCATAGATATACAAGCCAATACACAATCCAATCCAAATTGCAGTAACCATCTTTCAAACTCCAAAGTAACCAGTAACCGACTACACACCAAGGTGTGACCAGATTACCCATCGCAACAGGTAATCCATACCGCCAGTGGGGACCGCAGCCATATCACCAAATCCCTGCTCATCGCAACGAGCGAACCCAGATCATTAATGTGCACATCCCCTTGTGACGGGAGCCACAAGGGGCGAACATGGGATTGAAACCATCTCCCGAAAATGATCCCACAACAATAACCAATCAACCATATAATCTCTATCAATCTCAATCAAAATGATAACATGCTAAACAATCAACCACAACCACATCTTATATCAATTACTTATATCAATACTGAGTAGGGAAACCCCTACCTTTTAGCAATACTCCGATCAGAAGCAATCGGTTATGATCCTTCACATATCCATCACCTACATAATATAATTATGTATAATTATCATATACTCAATCAATTAACCATGCACATAACCTAAACTCATCATAACTTAATAAGAATCTTTACTTAAAGAACAAACTCTACTTTTCCTGATTTTCCAAAGTCTCACTCGGTATAAAACGCATAACTAATTCCAGAAAAATTCAATCGATGCAAGGCCAATTATATTGGAACCCCATGAGTCTTAGCTACAACTTTTATCTAACGTATTTTTCTCATATTCCAAACTTATAAAGGGTTTTCAGAATGATACAGAATCCGTCGCATAAAAAGTATCGATTCATAAAGCGAGTTTAAAACATCATTTTTTGGTAATTCAAAATCCTATTGTCATCTAGACTCTAGGGTTTCAAACCATTTTCCACAACCAAATCAGATTCGCAGACTTTTCAGCGATTGGTTCATAAATAAATCACTTAGAACAAGTCATAACGAATTAGGCTACGAAATTTGATATGCATAAACTAGACTTCAAATAAACGGGACTCTCTTTGCAAACTTTTCGAAGAAGAAGACTTTAAAATAGTATAAACAAATGAATGAAATCGACTTACAACCTCCAATCAATTAAAAGGCTCACCAATCTCTTCTCTCTCCCTCTCTCTAGGTTTAGAAATGAGTTTAGAGATGCTAAAAAAAATTAGAAATGGCTTGAGCGTTATTAACAAAACCATTGATCAAAACAGAATAGAAACCGTCAAACCCGCTGAACCGGCTTACTCGGTCAAGTGCACTCGGCCGAGTAACACACACTCGACTGAGTACCAACCAAGTACTCGACAGAGTACTCCAACTAAAATACGGAGTATTACAATTAGTTTCTCAAAACATATTATCTATTTAGTGAAAATATTGATCAAAGGTGACATTTTTACATTTGACTTTGGGGGATATCAACTTTTGATTATTAGTTTCTCAAAATATATTATATAGTTAGTGAAAATATTGATCAAAGGTGACATTTTTTTTATAGGGTTATTTAATGACAATAATCCATCGTAAGCGCATCCTTCCCCATTTAATCCATCCTATCGATTATCTTATATTAATCTTATCTTTACTATCATTTTACTTATTTTGATATGTTGGAAGACAACTTGTTGCACAGGTTACCCCTTCTCATTTTTTTAATATAAAAAAAAAACATAAAAAAAAAACACAACCACCACCGTAGTTCTTATACCAAACTTCTTCAATTAATTGAAAACATCAATTGAAAACATCTATAAACCGGCCCATTTGCTAATCTTCTTCTTCAATTAATTGAAAACATCAACTGAAAACCAAGAACTACTATAAACCAGCCTTTTTCCCAAATTCTAGGTTTTGTAAAATCAAATATAAATGGAGAACCTGGGTTTAATTCATCTCACAATACCCTAATTATTTATGGAAATCACAACACTCTCTAGACATCACCATCTTGCCGCCGTGAGATCTATCACCAACCATGGTTTATGTTGCTTCTGCCGCAACAGTTCGTCACTTTTCTCTAAATTGCAACAACATTAAACACAGGGGTGATGAAGTAATGCGATGATGCTTGTTGGTTCAGCGGTGGCGACGAAGATAGGTTGTAGAGAGCAAAGAGGGAGATGCGTGTGGGAGTTGTTTTGGGTTTGACAGTAGTTGGTGATTGACTGATGAAGAGGTTAGAGTGGGTAGGGAGGATGGAGAGATGAATGACTATGGTTTACTTATCTTAGATTTTCTTTTGTGAATGGAGGGAGCATGAAGAAATGAAGAAGAAAGATGATGTTTTGAAGAATGGCAATGGAGAAGTGAAGAAGGAAAAAAATAGAGGGCCCACATCGTGACCTGTTGGGCAACCGGTTCTAGCAGGTTATGGGATGAGATCAATGCAAGTTAAATGATAGGATAGATCAGATTAATATGGGATAATCAATAGCTTGGATTAAATGGGAAATGAGAGGCTTAGGATGGATTATTGAGAGTGAATATCATTTGACCACTTAGTTAAAGGAGTTTTCTTTGCTTTCATAATTTCCACCAAGCCAACAATTGAATATTCACTCTAAACTACGAAGGGGACGTAAAAACTCGGGATTTTATTTCTTTGGTTATTAACTAGTATAGTTCCCGTGCAAATGCACGGTATTTTAGATACAGATATTTGAGAATTTTATAATCAATCAAGCTAATGCAATTTACCTCAATTTTGAAAAGGGTAGAAAATTTGCATATATAATTCCAAGGAGATATTTTTAATTGTAAATATAGATAGTCAACATTAACTAATTAGGAAATAAATATTGTCTAGCAGAATATCACTTGGGCGGAAAATTTGAGCGGGAGAATTTAGAGATGTGTTAATCTTTTAGTATATAAGGGATTCTCTAGAGCAGCATTCTCCTAATTAGGTTGACTCAGATTGATATCTGGACTAGATCAGATACTCCATCCGAAGCTTGTTGAACTGCTGGAAACAACGCCTAGGATTAACACTAAAGATCCCATGAGCTGATAACACAAGCAACATAGATATGTTTGAACATAGATACCCAATTTACAGAAGGAGCCACTCTAATTTGTCTTAAAATGTGGAAGTTTATATGGGATAACCTGCTTTTCTGGTTAAGCCACATGGATAAATCTCTTTAGTATAAAAGAAAAGACATTTATAAAAATCTAATTGGATCCTGATTTTTAGGAAAAAAAAAATAATTTTTTTTTTTACATTTTTAACCCTACCCCACCACTAAACTCAAGACATTTTAAAGACATTTTATTTCCACCATAAGTCTTCATCTACATTCTATAAGCTTCCTATTGACCCCTTTTTTTTGAGAAATCAAGGTTCGACCCCCTTAACTTCATTATGTTTAATTTGTAATATCTAATTACAAAAATCATATTATCAAAATTTATCATATACGTGGTTAATATTATTGTCTTGAGTTATGCAATTATAAGTCGTATGGCCCAATATTTGTCAATTTATTATATTATTTTTATTTTGTACCTTGACGTACATTAGATGATATTGATTAGTATTTAAAGTTATAATTATGTGGAATTGTGTTATCAATTTCTATCCGTATTTAGTGTAACCGCTGAATATTCCAACGGATTTAAAGCTAATATAAACTTATTAGTACAAGTCAATATGAACTAGTTTCTGTAGTAAACAAAAACATTCTGTTGTTTACTAATCACTAAAGTTTTCTCAAAATTAAAATTTAATTAGCTTTCTTAATGATTCTGATTATGTCCTAGGATTTTTGACACTAGATCTTCTCGTGTTTTCTTTTGATATATATATATATGTATATTTCCTCGTGTTGATTGGTATTGATTGGGGGTGTGCACGTTTACCATTATTCATAGATCTTAAGTTTTCAATTATCTGTTACAATGATTGTGAGTTGTGACGACTAATATCATTTCCCTTTTCACATTTTACAGCAATGTAGCCGGGTTTATCTATATTACTGATGTTGATGTTCAAAGGTTTGAATGTTGAGCACTTTAATTAATGGTTCTTGTTCGTACACTAAAATCTAAGTAATCATTGCTTAATCTGTTATTTGTCAAATAACAGGAGGAAGATCACATACCTTGCACCATCAGTGGGCGAGCTGCCAAGCAAAATATTGATTTTGGGAACTCTGGCTTGGCTCGAGAATTGATGTCCAATTTTAGCATTTGTTTATTAGGTACAGTAGGAGGGAAACGAATTTGGGGTACTTTGGGTCGGCTAGAACATTGGCGTCCACTTTAAGGTTTGTTTGATAGTAGTATGATGAAAGAAGAGAGGAAGTATGATTTTTATTTTTTTCCTTTATATTTTCTCTCTAAAATAATTTTCTCAATTATTTTGAATGCTCATTCAAAACAATGGCCTCCCGCCAGTGGCCAATTCAACTTTGAACATTGCAACTTGCAAGGAACTCCTCCTTGGATAATTCACTAGAGGATTATTCATCTTTATCCGCTCCCCCAAACGAATTTATCCAAACGCAAAAAAATGCATATCAGTGAATTTCTCGCTAGTGATTCGATGACCCGCATCTCTGATGAATCAATGAGATCTAAGGAATAAGACGAAGCCGTGTTTTTTCTCCTCAGAGTGCAGGCACGGCTTCTACATACAAAGCGACGGTTTCGAAGGATTATTTCTCACTAGAGGACAAAGATGATGATGATGAATTCTTCCCCAAGATTCGTCTCTCTAAGGAGGAAAAACACGCAATTCGAAAACCCTTGCACCATGCACTGATCATTAAGATGTTCGATAAACAAATTAGATACTTTTCATTGATGAGAAAATTCCAGGCCAAATGGTCCATCCGAGGTAAACTAACTTTGACGGACCTTGGGTGTTCGTACAATGTCGCCAGGTTCTCATTGAGGCAAGACCACGAACATGTCATTATGCAGGGACCTTGGATGATCGATGACTACTATCTCACTATCCAAAAATGGATTATGAATTTCGTTCCTACGGAAGACAAGATTAGCCGGTTGACGGCTTGGGTTTGAATACCTAATCTCCCAGTAGAATATTTCAATAAAGATGTCCTAATGAAGATTGGGTCGAGAATTGAAACACTTATTCGAATTGACAAGAGTACGGAAATGGCCGAACGTGGTCAATGCTCACGTATGAGCATTGAAGTTAATATCGAAAAGCCCCTCCTATCCAAGTTCCGATTAAACGATAAAGTTTATCATATTCAGTATGAGGGGTTACGTATGATTTGCTTTAATTGTAGGAGGTTAGGACATCTAGTAGAGAGTTGCACTTTTGAGAATTCAAAGTTGTGGTAGGTTGGGACATCTAGTAGAGAATTGCACTTTTGAGAATTCAAAGAAAATGGTTATTAAGACAAGTTCGCAAGATATACAAATGACGGAGGATATGTCCGATAAGGAATTGGATACACGAACTTCAGTCTTGAATTCTGATGCAATAGTGCCAACAAGAGAATCAACCTTTTTCCAAATGGATGCTCGTTAGAAAACCGCCCTGGAAAAAGCTTCCATCGAAGTCCGATAAGTCAATTCCGACCATTTTTTCTCCGAATGCTATCAATAACAGTATATTCAAATTTGGAAAGAATCAGAATTCCGGTTCTTGATTTGATTTATTGAAGGAACAAAATCCGCAGAATAATATGGTAAATATTGCCAATAATACTAATACTTCCAATAATAATCCACCAAAAAATCCAAGCTCCATTATTCTTCCTTCTTTTAATACTAATCAAGCTACCTTTTCCAAAAATATACAAGCAAATAATAAGTTACCCCATTCAAATCTCCAAGATCCCCCCCCGTAAAAGAGCTACCAAATTAAAAACAACAAAAAAAAAAAATTCTCACCAATCCTCCCAAAAATACTACTACCATCCTTAAAGATATTTCTAACTCTCTATCTCTCAACATTCATAATTTGACAAATTCCTCTTCCAACCATCAATCTAACACCATAACTGATATTCCAAGCCACCAAAATACTACCAATATCGAATCCCCACATATCCATGTTCGACCTACTATGGCCTTAACTTCGTAACTTTCCAAAGCCGCCACTGTTTGCAATGAAACCGCCAACTCAGTCAAGCAAGACGTCAATCTGGACGAGGATGCCCGTACCCTTTATGGGGGTGATGGTACATGAGAGCCCGTCAATGGACATCAAGTTTCAATCAATCAAAGAGGAACCCATCGAATCTCCAAGAGGAGATGTCGATACCATGGACTATTAACCAAATTCCATCGCTTGTAAGTCGAGCTTATCTAACTTTTCTCTCTTACACGCCTATTTCTATGACAGACAGAATTCCAAGATTATCTCCCAATTTGTCTCCTATCACATGTATGGTGTGGAATGTAAAGGCGACCGGTAAGAAAGACAAAATTAATGCCATTAAGAAAGTAGTTAAGACATATAAACCTTCTATACTTGCTCTGGTGGAAACACATATGGAAGGGAGTAATGCAGAAAAAATAAAAAATATCTTGGGATACAATGGTCATTCTCGTGTTGATGCTATGGGCTTCAGCAATGGTATATGGCTGTATAGGCGACCCGAGTTAGTATCTGTTACTCCTGTGACCCATCATAACCAATTTCTTACCATCGAGGTGTCGCGGAAGGGTGAAGTACCGTGGTTATTCTCTACGGTGTATGCAAGTCCAAATCCCCATAATCGACATGAGTTATGGTCTGAATTAGAAAGCTTTGCTCACTCACATAATTACCCATGGCTAATGGCGGGTGAATTTAATGAGACGATGTCTCTTGATGAACGACATAGAGGAAATCAATCCAAGACGTTGTGAGCTTTTCAACAACTAGATATAAAATTGTGAACTCCATGAGCTTGAATTTTATAGGCCTGCACAAACCTGTGCACGTGGTAATTCAGTTAAGACTAGACAGAGCGCACGACTTGACCATGCACTTTGTAACTAAGAATGGAGTAAGTCGTTTGAGGACACCGGTGTTTGACATCTTCCTGTATTTCAGTCAGACCATTGCATACTCCTTATATCTCCTAATGGATTCACTCCATTAAATTCAGTTCAAAAACCGTTTCAATTTCAAGCCTGTAACACCCCCATAAGCCGGGAACCTCTCTCAAGGCAACTCCAACCAAATGAGGTGCTATAAGGCTTGGTTTCCCAAGCTTTGTAGTGCGAACAAACGAAATAAAAGCAGTTTTGGCATAGATAAGTTGTAGTTAGAACAATTAAGTTACAAGTTAAGGGATCTAAATGGCGATCCCAAATAGTACAACCCAATCGAAGGTTAAAAAAAAATGGAGTCAAGTAAATGTCAAAAACTAGACAACAACAAAGTGGCGACTACTAGTTCGAAGAACGCTCCCAAGCCTCCGAAAGATGAATGCAAACATAACCTGTCAATTCACTACTTCCCATTTGAGCGGAAATCATCATATGATTTACCACAGACATTTGAAAGCATTTTGGTTAGCGATGATAATATTAATGCTCATTAAATGACTTGTGAATACGAAATGCAAATGAACATGCGATAATATGATAATCGAGATGACAAGTCCTCCAACTCCACAATACACCACACCAAACCCTGTGACGACAACTCAACATCGCCACCAAAACACCGGATCGCAGCCCATAACAAAGGTACTCGGGACACACCCGTGGTACCGGGCTCGGGCGCTAACCGGAACCCCTGCCAGACGACGTGTCTCAACCACACGTGTCCCTCCATAACTCAAGCCATTAATGTGCACATCTCCCTTGGAGTGAGAAGCTCCAAGAGCAACCCGAGCGTAAGACGGTTTCCTAACCGTCTTACGTCTCCTCAACAATCATATGTCACCAACCACAACCTCCAACATCCGCAATGAAACATGCATACACAAGGTACCAAATAAGATATGCTACACAACATTAAACCATCTTAAGACAATATCCACATGTTTGACAATAAACTAACCAATTGAGTAATACATCCCCAACTCATGTTATGCAACAAATGAGATTATGATGCCCAATTCCACTTACCAAATCCCCATACATGGATAAACTCCCAATTAGTATGACAAGAAACCCTAATTATCCACATCTCATGCTATGATGCAATTACCATATAGATTATGCAATTCATGAGAACTAAAGTATAAACAAACATTCATACTAACAAAGCTAAGTGGGGAAATCCTACCTTCTTGCTAGTCTTCACAAATTAATCAACAAGGGCTAGAAGGGCTCCTCAATGAAGTCTCCTCCTACACAAATAGCTAACTATCACATTCACTGTAACACCCACAAAATTTCCGTTTTAAAATTTATAATTTAATTAACTATTTTATAATTTTATTTATATTTTAAATCCATTTCTATAAAATTGTTGCTTTACATGTATAATAATAATGTAAGTAATAATAACAGTCTTAGGTGTTTAGTAGGCTTTGAGACGTGCTGGGCCTAGTATGACCATTGAGCCTTTCCTCCTACTCCTTTCTATTCATAAAATTCATGAAACAAACCCTAACACCTTCTTCTTCCTCAAAATTTCAGCACACATCCTTCAAAAAACCACCACCATTGTTACACCTTCCTCCATTACACAAAAATCACCATAACTTGCTTAATTCTCAACCAAATCGACTCATTCTCGCGCCAATTTCTTCCTTATTCCGTCCCCCACCTTCCTATGTAAGAAAGGAATCGACCTTCCTTCCATTTAAGTGCTGCCGTCCCAATTTCAGTTCGAAATTCCCTCGGACTTGGCTCGTTTTGGTGTTTAGGTGCAAATTTGGACAACCCGGAAGAAGATAGCTTTGTTGTGGATGATTCTATAGAATATTAAAGAGCTAACAAGGTAACGGTGATGGGTTAGTCGATATTACACCAAATTTATGTGATTTAATTGCTAAAGATTTAGTATTTATTAGATTAAAGTTGATATCTTTACATATTTAACATGTCTCTTACTTGTTTGTTCAATGAATGATTCTATTTGTGTTTGTTGAGAAATTTTGAGTATRAAATTACATGCTTTGTCACATGAATAGAATGGATTGGTTTCATGTATGAATTTAAGAATGAATTGTTGTATGTACCATGATATTGTACTCTATTATGTCATGATATTGTTGGATAGAAATGTTTATATGAGAACAATTGTGAAAAGCTAGTCACTTGAACATGTAAACAATTGATTTTCCATCTTATAAGTACTCTCTTTTACAAAGGAGATCATACCTTAATCACATCATTAAATGCATCAAACGGATACATGTTTATAATGGCTTAAACATGATTATTACCTAACATTTCATGTGAAAAGATGTAAACAATTCATACTTGTATCATTCATTAAACATGTGAATGAATAAGAATTGAAATAGAGAATCGGGGGCTCCCAGCCGGTTCATGTGACCGGCCGACGTCCATCCGGCCCAGCCAACATCTTAAACCAAAACTATAAAAAAGAAACAGAAACTTCTCAGCCGGTCAGTGGATCGGCAGCCGGTCCACCGGCTGGGACACCTTGCTAAACCAAATTTCCCAAAATTTTAAAAGAAACCTCACAGTCGGTAGTGGACCGGCAGCCGGCCCAGCGGCTGGGAGAACACCTAAACCCAAAATTTTTAATTTGGAAACAGAACCTTCCCAGCCGGCCTGTGGAGCCGGTCCACCGGCTGGGTTTACCTGGCATTTGAAAAATAAACATAACATACAGAATACTCCCAGTTGGCATGTGGACCGGCTGAGACACACCCAACATGAATTTGAACCAAAGTGAAACAGAATGTTCCCAGCCGGTCAGTGGACCGGCAGCCGGTCCACCGGCTGGGGACACCTGCACACGGATTTTCACCAAAACTCGACGCAACATATTTTCCAGCATGAATTTCAAGCATGCTCATGGGACGGAAACACGTAAAGAGCCTAAGAACAACATGTATTGTATACAACCGTCAACCATACTCCAAATTGATTATCAAACCGTCHCAATTTCATGACTTTCGAGACAAGTATCAATAAACATGTGAATTAAGGCAAAACTACCACATTAAACACAAAACCAACTTATTCATCCATTATTCTCATAATTTAAGCATGCTAATTCATGACCAAGACATGGTACACATCCAAGCATATAACTTTATCAATTTCTAACTCAAGCATGCCAAATTTTAGCACATATACACATGAAATTTCGAGGTAAATCCGAGTAACCTATCACCGTTACCTCATGCTTCCTAGTTTTCGAGTGTCTCGTCAACCACGTAGGAATCCGCTTCCGGGTCGTCCAAGTTCTCTCCTAAACACACAATAAAGTAAGTTAGATGAAGAATTCTCCATAATAAGGGGAGGGGGAATTTTGAAAATGGTGTTAAGGGAAGAAAGACGGCGACTTTTTTACTTACAAAGAAGGAGAAGAAGAAGAGGAGAAGAATGACGCGAAAATCATGGAGATCGGTTGAGAAATGAAGAAGTTATGAAGGTTTTAGGTTTGAAGAATTAAGCTCAACAATGGTGTTCTTTTGTTTTGAAAGAATGCTGAGAAAATGAGAGGTTGAAGGAGAGTTTGAGAGGGTTTTGAGGGGGAATTATTGGTTTATGGGCTCAACTCAAGTCTAGGCCCAAGACAACTCTAAAATGAGTCGGAAATAGTTTAAAACTCGTCTTAAGGCTACTATGCACTCAAGACGGACCATAATATAATATTTATACATATTATGCTTACAAATATATTTTTACCCAAAAATAAGATTAAATCGTAATTCATTTTAATTAAACTATTAAATTACTTTTAATACCGTTAATAGAATTCTCGGGTGTTACAATCTTCCCACCTTTTAAAAAGTTTCGTCCTCGAAACTTGAGGTAAGGGAGATTACCTAATTGAATAAGCTCGGGTACTTGCTCCGCATGGAGGCTTCGGGTTCCCGAGTCTCTTCCTCGACACCACCATACTTCCATAGCACCTTCACCAAAGGCACCTTCTTACTTCTTAGCTTCTTGTCCTTTCGGTCTAAGATGCGAATCAGTCTCTCCTCAAAGGAAAAACTCAGCTCAAGCTCGGGAATGTCGCCCTGCAATAACACATGGCTCGGGTCGCTAATGTACTTCCTCAGCTGAGACACATGGAACACATCATGAACTTTACCTAAACTCGGAGGTAAGTCCAACATATAAGCCACGACGCCTATCCTCTTTACAATCTCAAACGGTCCAATATACATCGGACTCAACTTCCCTTTCACTCCAAACCTCTTTACACCCTTCATTGGTGAAACCTTCAAGAACACTCGATCTCCAACCTCGAATTCCAAAGGTCTACGACGGACATCAGCATAAGTCTTTTGGCAATCTTGCGCGGCTTTCATACTTTCACGGATCAACTTCACTTGGTCGATTTTCTCTGCAAGCTTCTCTGGTCCAAGATCTCGAATATCGCTTAATGGGTCCCAACAAATAGGACTCCGTCACTTCCTACCATAAAGAGCTTCATACGGGGCCATCTTAATCGAAGCATGGTAGCTATTGTTGTAGGAAAACTCTACCAAGGTTAAGCTCTTCTCCCAACTTGAGTGAAAGTCAAGGGCACAAGCCCGCAATAAGTCCTCCAAAGTCTGAATTGTTCTCTTGGACTGACCATCCATAGCGGCATGAAACGCGGTGCTCATCAACAATCTACTACCCATAGCATCCTGAAGGGCCTTCCAAAACCTTGAGCAAAATCTTGGATCAYGGTCGRAAACGATCTCTTTAGGGACACCATGGTAACRGACAATCTCCTCAACATAAGMACTAGCGAGACGGTCTAGGCTCCAAGTCTCCTTAATCGGGACGAATCTTGCACATTTGGTCAACCTATCAACAATCACCCATACGACATCTTTTCCTCCTACGGTCTTCGATAGAGCCATCACGAAATCCATAGAAATAGATTCCCACTTCCACAAGGGCACCTCCAAAAGTTGTCGCAAACCTCTGGGCCTCTTATGCTCAATCTTAACTTGTTGACAAGTAAGACATCTCCCAACATATGACACAATATCATTCTTCATATTAGGCCACCAAAATTGGAGCTTCAAATCCTTATACATCTTATCTGTTGGATCTTAGACCCCCATTACTTGTTACCTAAAATTACTTGTTAATTTTATTAGGTGGTCTATAAAATACATGCATGCAAGTGAAAGTGGAAAATATCCTTACATTGTTGGTACAGTGAATATAAGGGCACGACAATAAGACTCCTTCTTACTGTAGTTCTTGAGCTAAAAAGATGATGAATGATCTTCCTTAACCAAGTATCCAAA
>VHZZ01008800.1:4999-21978 GCA_009801015.1 Silene noctiflora
AGTCATCTATGACATACGGTGTTTCCAGAGGTGGTCTTTCCTCGCCGATGAACTCTCCCTACGACTCACCAATCCCTACTGAACACAGCCCAACATATTCTTTATACAAAAATACCAAGGTAGAAAGAGAGGGGAATTGCTTTTAATACCCCCTCCTATTCACCATTTTCTTCCCTATTTCTTTAAACGGATTATTCAGGTTTTCTTCCCCTTTCCTATTTTGGTAAGTTTTTTACCTATACAATTACCACTTTGCCCTTGTTTATTTTTTGGATTTACAATTTATGCCATCATATTAGACTCTAACCCAAACACTAACCCAACATATTAATCAAACCCATTAACATTAAACCTCACCTATACTATAACACCCCCATACCCTGAGACACCTTACCAAAGACTACCTCCAAATATAAGGATGCTACCATCTCGGTTTCCCGAGACAGTGAACATCATAGAAACCATAATGAAACATTAAATAAATATAGTTTAAAGTGATTACAAAATCCTCCATAAAACGGAGTACAAAATCCAAACCAAAATGTGATACTAAACAAATTCTGCGGAAGCTACAAATAAAACTCGTGAAGACTCCACCCTGCTAACCCCGCCGCATAGTCAACAGCCATCATCGTCAATACCTGCTTAGCCAACTGCTCACAATCCCCGAATGGATCACCACAGTTTTGAAAACAGTAACGAGGTCAGTCAACTGAACAACTATATAGTGTAAACAATGTAAACATATCAAAATAAACCACCACACCGTCACCACCACCATCATCACACCACACATCAAGTAACCGACTACACACCGAAGTGTGTAGCCCTGCCAGTGGAGGACCGCAACCGCACCACCTAACCACCCACAATACCCAAGTCCCTTAATGTGCACATCCCTCCTGCGCTAAGAGAACGCAGGAGGCGAACAATGGGGGTGAGACCACCTCTTACAGTGGCTAATATGTTTACAGTATTGACATCTTTCTTTGAAGTGTGTTTGGGTGTCATCAGGTGAGTTAGAGGAAGGGGCTGATGGGGGTATGCAGTAGAGGGGAATTAGCAGGTGGGCAAGGGTAAGAACGAGAGTAATTAGGACGAGTTTGGGCAGCATGAGCTGAGATTGGAAAGGATGGAGCAGGGGTAGTGTGTTTGATGGTTAATTCATGGTTGATAAGCTTTTCATGGAGGGACTCAAAGGATATCTGTGTATCACGGTGTCGGACAACCTCGATAACAGGACGATATGTGTCATCGAGTCCACGAAGCACTTTAGCAATTATGTCCTCCGAGTCCATGGGCTTTCCTAAGGCAACGAGTTTATCGGTATAGGTTTTGAGTTGGATCATGTAGCCGGAGATGGAAAGGTCACCTTTTTAGAAGGAGTCAAGAGTGTCTTTGATTTGGAGGATATGACCTCGAGATGGGTTGGCATAGCTGCTTGCCAGGATGTTCCACGCTTCACGATAGGTGGTGGCATTAGTTAAGAGTGAGGCAATGTTGGTTGGGAATGTGCCGATGAGAGCACCTAGAATCAGGCGATCTTGTCGGTGCCAAGTATGGGCAGCGGGATTGGGGGTGGTAACTTTGGTTGTTTCATTGGTGAGGGTAAAGGGAGGAGCGGGATGGGTGCCATCCACAAATTTGAGGAGATCGTAACCAAACAGGATGTTTGAGACATGGTTTTTCCAGTTGAAATAGGTTAAGGGTGAGAGTTCTTTGGATTGTGGGAGATTAACATCAATGAAGGGAGCATTGGGATTGGTGGGATTGGGGATGAGATTGCTATGAGGGGCCATTGTTGGGAGGAACGAAAGAGATTAGAGACGGGCTGAGACCATAAAAAAAATTGAATGCAAGCAAGAGAACGGATCTACAAGCTCGATACCATGTTAGAATTAGAGAGAATTGTTTTGAATGCGATGATTTTCATTGATCAATAACATACAATATTTATAGGTATACATATACAAGAATATGGAAAGGGAAATCTAATTAACTAAAGACAAAACTAGTAATATGGAAAGAGCAACCTAAAAATAATTACATAGAGATACAAAGATTGACGACCGAGGAACTACGATACAACGAATATAGACACGAGATATTTTAATGGTTAAAAATGTTAGCCTGTTAGGTAACGAAATAAACTAAAAAGTCAAGTTTGCACATTGTTTTTGTTTTCATCCAAAAATTCCATAATAACATCAATAAGACATTGACCGATGATGGAACATATGTGAGCTGCCTGAAGATTGTCTTGCACAAATATTGTCCCAGACATCCCCAAGCGACATCATCCGATCGTCGGCAGTGTCCAAGCAGTTCTTATTGGTCTCGAAATTCGACATCGTTTGGGATAAATTCGTGCCATCTGATTGCGTTGATATCATCTCTCAGTCATCTTCTTTGACTCCTGATTATCAGTTTGATTCCAAAAAGGACCTCTTCCTTCACCTTTCTCACCATCCTATACTATTGGAGAATAACACTAAGGTACGTACTCAATCCCCCAACAATTTATTATTTTGGGTCGACTCGACTCGAATAACCTGACTTGAGAGTTGAGACCATTCTATACTTAATATGAATAACTAGGAGCGGAGCCATTATTACAAACCTGGGATAGCAAAATTTTATACAACGATGGCAAAAAACTGTATTACTAGGAAATTACAATATCTTGTGTAAAACGTCTTATATAAAGTTTCGTACAAAACGGATTATTTATAACTGCTTTTTAAGAGTTTGTGATGTTCTAAATTTTCTAAATTCTATTTCTTTTTAATATTAGATTTTTGTAAATGCTCAAGACTTGTCCATCACTATTAATGACGAAGCTATAAATTTCTCAGACAAATGCCAATGCAAGGGAGCATATATAACCACGAAGTTAATTATCTTGTGAGATTATAACTATGAAATCAAGGAGTCAGACAATGAAGATTAACATAGAAACATAATTTTAAAAATTTCAAGATGGTCTTATCGAGTCAGACTTTTCATTTTTGCAAAAAAAAATATTCATTTACTGCTAATAAATGAGTTGTCTTATTTATAAAATCAGATCGTCTAACACAAAAATTATTATCTAAGATAAGTAGTGAAAAAGTCAAAATATTGACACAGGTTAGTGCGGGTCGTTCGGGTACGGGCCGGGTCAAAGGCGGGCCGGGTTGATTGTGTAGGGACCCGGACACGGCCTGGTGCACAGGGGCGTGTCTTCCCGGGTCGGGCCGGGCCGGCTCATGCGATGGCTAACCCGGAACCGGCCCGCAAGGGTAAGTAGGCGGGTTAAAAGGCGGGTCTGACGGGCCGGGTCAAGGGCGGGTCTAGGCAGTTTGAATTTAAAAAAAATAGAAAATAAGAAATTGTATACGTAATAAAAAAAGCTTTATATTATTCCGTATTTCGTAATAAAACGTACATTCGATAACTCCGTAATTAAATTACATAATTATTTGACGTACATAATGACGACGAAAATACGTATTGAAATTTGAAACAACTCGATTTAAATATCACGGTATACTTCACGAGTAATGGCATGAGCCATTTTAAATGACGATACATGACATCGGTGCTCCATTTGTAGTCTTTAGTAATGTCTGGCGGGTCAGCCCGCGGGTCTGGGGAGCGGGTTGGGCGGGTTACTGGGACGGGTCAACTAACGGGGCCGGGCTCCAAAATTATGACCCGGACCCGGTCATGGGGTATAGACGGGTCGGGCCGGGTTTATGTACGGTCTGGCGAGCCGGGTGCAACACGGGTCCATTGGCGGACCGAGTACGGGTTAGACGGGTCGACCCGCACCTTTGCCCAGGCCTAACAGGTAAATGTCCACATTTAAGGAAGAAGGTAAGAGGATTAATGGAAAATTTGAAATATGAGAATTTGTGTTCATTTATTGATGTTATTTGTTTACCTATATATTAATGAGTGTCTCATTATTTGTTTACCTTTTTATATTGAAAATATTTTTCAAGGGCAATTTGATCATCTACATAAATTACTATCCATTTGTCCACTTATCACTCAATAATGCCATCCCCAAACGGTCATCTTCCCTCTTCTTGATTTTTGTGAAAAAATCAAAGATAAACAAATGACTGAAATAAAGAGAATTATTCTCTAGACTTTGGGTACCCTTTGTTTCTTACCGTAGATGTGTTATTATATTTATATGTCAAAAAGGAAATTGGTTATAGTTGTTGGAAATGGACATTAGTATATGATGATTGGTGAATGATGTGGTATTATTTAGAGCTTCGCCTTGGACAAAAGGAGTGGGAAGATATGCTACATGTTAGGAGCTCGGGCGCTATCTGTTATCTGGGGAAGCACCCCTGATTATTGGACATGGGCATTTGTACCTGGATCCAGGTACTTGAATCTTTCGCCAATTCTCATTGGTCTGTCTCAAAGTTTTAGACATTTTTTTTTGGTAAATGTAACCATATAACCATTAAATGTTTTAGCTTGTGGTACAGCTACAAATTGTTCTTCCGTTACTTTTTATCAAAATGTGGTCAAATTTGTATGTAAAAGGGTCACAAATGCCCGTTTTAAAATTTTAGACAATTTTAAGGGAGACTTGCTGGAATCTTTCAGCTTTCTACTACTAGGCTTTGTTAATATGAATTAGAACATTTTCGTCAAAATTGTTTGATGGTAAAATTATTAAGGGTACTATATATGATCAAGTTTTTAAACATGATCGACTCTAATGACTCCCTTTAATTTGTAGGGAAAAAAAATAACGGAAGGATTCTAATTTTCTAAGTCAAGAATCCAAGAAAAACTCGATGTCATAGTTTTACATTTTTTTAAAAACCATACAGCTTAGCTTGTCATTAGCAACTTCCAAACAAATATATCCCCATAATTCACATACATGCATGACAATCAAATGAGCAACTAATATGCAATTTGCAATAATTTATTTGGGGTGTAGGTTCCCAGAGTGTGCTAAACTTAAATACGTGTTTTGGTTGGAGATCAAAGGCAAAATACAGGCTACATTGCTCTCACAAGGCACAAACTATGGCGCATATTTCGTGTTCAAGATTGAATCTGAAGGTCGAAGTGGAACTGGTTTTGAAAAGCCAGTGAAGGTATCCTTATCAAGGATCAGTGAAGATGGGCTGCCAATAGATGACAATCATGTTAATGAAATTAAGGAAGTCTATCTTAAAGCACCGAGTCGTGATGACTATGACTATGATGCATGGAGGACACAAATATCCCCCGAGGAGCTTCCGAGAATAAGGGGTGACGGATGGATGGAGATCGAAATGGGAAGGTGTGAAATAGGTGTTGAAGGAGAAGGCGAAAGGGTGGTGTTGGAAATTATCCTTAAGGAGATAGAGAGTCTCCATTTTAAGAACAATCTTGTTGTTCATGGAATTGAACTTAGGCCTTTGTCTTAGTTCATCTACATACTATTCAAATTTTGGGTGCTTTTATCGATATTTAGGCAGTTGTGTAATCGTGTTAATTTGTTATTTATAAGTCATCCGAAAAATTGCGTCATTATTCTAACTCAAAAAAATTGTGTCATTATTGTAACTCAAAAAAATTGCCATTGATTGAAACAATTTGTTATTTATATGTCAAAAAAATGTCCTTTTATCAATTGTTTACATCTCATATTTTTAATTGTTGCTTTTATTGACTCTTTTATTGTTATTTGCATTTGTAATTCTGACCAAAATTCCAAACCCAATTACTTGTGAGTTGTGACATTAAACACTACTCTAAGCAATCTCCGTGACTTTTCTAAGTGTCGTCCGTCTCCGTGAATCAATCTTGACTTACTTGCTATACTATGTACTATTTAGAGTATATAAATATTTGTTTGGTGTATCCAGTTAAACGACCTTGCATCAATACTTGACTTGTGTTACCCCAATTTAATTGCATAGTGAACCCGACTACTTGATATGAAAGTTACGAACTTTCGTGGTCGCGGAAGCAAGAACGAAAACAAACGTGAATTAGGAGTTACACGCATGCCTTAACAATAACTCAAGGGTAATTTTTATGTGATTTTAATTGTAAACGAACCAAGATAACATGGGGAAGTAGTTTAAGACATAATTAACAAACGAAGAACAAAAGAATACAGGGAAAATGTGACTTAGGCTATCACGGGTTCCAACGCACAATGGCACCACCAACGAACAAGAGAACATGATATTTGATCATGTTAGACCTATAAATTGAACAATGACGATCAATTTCGCAAGACCTATTGCTAGTTGATTGAGTAAAAGTCTATCGCGTCAAACAATAACTTAATTTGAATCGAAATCGCGTCGAACCGAAGAACACAATTGAAAGGCAGAAGTTGAGAGCTTTTATTAATAATTGGATGATAAAACAACAACCCAAACGACTCCTTATATAGGCCTTAGAAACCGACCTACACCAGCTACCACACGCCTAATCTGACTCCTATAACTTGCCTAATATCGACTTTCCTAAAACTAATTTGTAACACCCCCTTCTTACCGGATCAAGGTAATGAGGGGATGATACCATCTCAGTTTTCGAGGCAGTGAAATCGGAATTACGAGTAAGAAACATTTAATATAAATGATAAGTTTAGTGATTACATACATGGTAAGTGAATAACAAAAGTGAACTATACATTATACAACTCATCTACCGACTACATCATCTATGTAACTCGACTCCAAGGCTCGGAACTCGTCACGTCTCCCGCGTAACAACCAAATACAGCCTGTAAGCAAAATGCTCCCCATATGATCAGAAATATCATATGGATCAACACAGGCCACCTCGGAAATAGGTGACAATTTACACATCCAACATATGGTCAGTTTCAATAATAAGTTACAACACGATGTATAAATATGAAACATGAGAATGATATGAATGAGACATGATTTTCACCTATATCATACCGGTACTGGGACACACCCCAACGCACCCACAACTCGGTGATGGCACCGCAGCACAACCCACTAACACAACCGGACCGCAGTCTGTAAAAAGGTACTCGAGACACACCCGTGATACCGGTCCCGGGCGCTAACCGGGTCCTCTGCCAGACGACGTGTCTCAACTACACGTGTCTCAACTACACGTGTCCCTCCGTAACTCAAGCCATTAATGTGCACATCCCTCTTGGAGTGAGAAGTTCCAAGAGGTGACCCGAGCGTAAAACGGTCTCCCAACCACCTTACGTCTCCATCACAACAAGTACCAACGCCCCAACTCCTCCAACAACCATCAAACATGTACAATAAGCACATGAAAGCAAACATGAAACATAATGTACCAGATATGACTTTCTATGAGACACATTTCCAACCATGGCATACGCATACCAAGTATCAATATAAACCGACTCACTAGTCGTCACAATTCACAAACCATCCTCATGTTATAATGCATTTCCGACACATATAAATCTCATTTCCGTACACAATTAACATGGTGAACGCAATACAACCCTATCATGGATTCTAAGTAACAAATGCATACAAGCACACATTTACATTATCAAAACAACCTTCTAGCAATCTCCATGAGCTATTCGAATCCGACACAATCCCGTCTTATAGAACTGTCTCATGCTATACAAATCATGTAACAAATATCACAACACATCCTATACTATAATACAATACAAAATCCCTTATTATTATCATCCACTTATTACCCATATTACACATACTAATTATAATTAATTACCCATACAAAACCCCCAAAAGTTAGGGTTCAAATAAACTAGAAAAGGGTAGACCTTAACTTACTTAGGTGAAAGGAATGATGAACAAGGTGAGAAATCTTATAATCCAAGCTTGAATCCCATAACATGGTATTTGTGAGGATTTTAGAGAGAAGGGAGAAGATTTGGAGAGATAAGGATAAAGAATGAAATGAATTAGGGTAAAGTGCCGAAATTGGGTCTTATCAGGTATTGCACAGTGCCACTCGGTCGAGTGACCGAGTTCACTCGGCCGAGTACCGCCGTACTCGGCCGAGTGCCATCTACTCGGTCGGCTGAAAGCTCTACTCGGTTCACTGCAGACTCACCAGGTCCAGTCTAAGTCCTACTTGGTCTAGTGCATGACTATACTTTCCCCCGAGTATTTTCTTATCAAGTCCGGTGATCCTCTCACGCATCTCGAGGCTCTCGTACGAGTCCCAAAAATATCCGGGTATTATAATCTTCCCCCCTTAATATGAACTTCGTCCTCGAAATTCGCCTCGATCTCTCCTCTCAGCACTCTCTCAAGACTCTTTCCCGTTTCGTCATAGATTCCTTTCCCGAACGCTCACTCTTGTCATGTTGTTTTCATTCTCATCTCCCTCACTCGAGTTACTCTAGCAATCTTTACCGCTTACACTCATGCATTTATCATGCTTATTTTCTCTTTAAAATCCCAATTGTTATATTCACTCCCCCTAAGGGGGAACTTTGTTCCGAAGTTCGCCGCCCAATGTTGCGAACACTCTCACAAACCACTTAATCCATAATTAGGAAATTTCCCGGTCCAAACACACTCCTTTTCTACTAAAGAAGTCTCATGGTCAACCTCACATGATGATAAAACTGTCTACTCCATTCCCCCACAATGGTTTCCATATGGTCAAAGTACAAGGTCAAACTCAACATTCGCATTCTAATCCTGTAGGCAATCTCGACTCGTAGCATTATTGTTGTACTCTACTCATGACTACATATACATATACATATGATGAGGTTTATATCCTCATAACCAAAACACATAATTCTATAAATTGACGACACAACATGACCAACCACATCTCTTAATACGATCCAATTACTATCCGCGCTTCTCATTCCCATATACCTCATATCACGCATAAACCACGTCACGTCCAACACATGATCACACATGTGTCTACATCTACCATTACTTCATACAACTATTCCCGATTATAACCATTACAAGACTCAAATATGCACTGAACAACTTGACATGAAATTTATAAATGACACTCTTTATGGAATCACGAAAATTATCACATGTCGCATACGATTATCACATGCCTTATTGTCTAATTAGTCATGCCACATTACTATTGGTCAATTATACATTTTTAGTGTTAATACTTTAAGCCACAACAATACACCAAGCAACATAGTCAAACATAAACAATCTATGAAATGTAACCATGCAAGGCCTACTATGCCAACTCGGCTACCAAAAGACCATTGGGGTCAAAAAATACGAGTACATACTCTATACTTGATCGATTATAGGTAAAAGGGACTAAAACAAACAATATGGGGCATAAATAGTCCACTTGGTCGAGTGAAATGGATCACTCGGCCGAGTAGAATCCACTCAGTTGAGTGAATGGGGAACTCGGCCGAGTGTTGGCATAATGCATCTAAAATGGACAACATGGTTCACTCGGTCGAGTAGGAGGGCCACTAGCCCGAGTAAGAGAGCACTCGGTCGAGTGAAAGAAGGCACTCAGCCGAGTGTCACTGGGCAGAATCCCTTTTGAGGGAAATTGGTCACCAAAATCAACTACTTATCACACAAATGCAAAGGAGTCTCAATGGTGGTTATCACACCATCATAAACCTCAAATGTAAACAAACTCCGGCCTTACGGCCGAGATTATATAACATACGACAACAAATTATCCGAGTCTCAACCGAGACAAATGTTAAACAAATCCAATTCACAACCAATAGAAATGAGAGGACTTCCGACTTTTTCCAAGCCTCTTCACCCAACGAACCAAAACTCCTTCGTTGTTGACCGACTCCTCTTCCCTCGCGGCTTCCCGTCCCTCACTCCATTCCTCTTCTTCTTCTTCCACTTCATCCTCCACCATATCATCGCCATAACCATGACTCCCTTGACCTGTAGCTCCTTCCGCCATCACATCATCATAACCACGGCTCCCTTGACCTATAACTTCTTCTGGCACCCCGGACGTACCTTCCCCGCCCCCACCTCTTTAGTAAGCACCACAAAATAAGCTCCCCGAGCCATAATGGACTCCCGCCCATGGGCCAAGCAAGTGTCCATCATTGTGGGGGATTCTAGTACCCCAATCCGACGGTGGACACCGTATGCCTTAAAGACTCCCGAGGTTTCTCCCTCACCGGACCAACAACTAGGGCAGTGAGCGGGTCGTACTCCCTGGTTCCATGCCATCTCATGCATGTACCTCATCACTAGGCCGGTGTTGACACGGTCGATAAGGTTCGCCATGTGCTAGTTATGGTCATAGGTTGGCGGGGGTTGAGTGTACCCTACGGTAAAAGGTGGATGAGGCATAGGTGTGAAGGGGGATGGTGCGGCTCTCCTAGTGGACATACGAGGTGGTGAAGTGGTGATCCTCTCCATGGTATCGTCCTTGAGGTCACAAGTAAGGTTGCTAGGAATAGTGTAGCGTTAGGCCAGAGATCGGGGTAACCCTACATCTTGTAGGTGCTCGGTCTCGGGTAAACTCCCTCGTACAAGGACCCTCATATGCTGATAAGTGCCTAAATTGTACTAATTCGCCTCTTTATTCTCATACTTTTTGATCGTGTTTGGGGGAGGTTTCGTCCCCTTATTGCTTGCATTATGCCTCTTATTCTACTTCACTCCCATTCTATGAGCCTTTGTCACCATTTTACATGAAGTTGGGCCGTGACAAGGCGAGTCGGAATGAGGAGAAAGCTCGGGAATCAATCCTGTATGCATGAGAAGAGTAAAGAGGAGGAAAAGCTGAGAAGGGTTCCTCAGCCGGCAGCCGGCTGGGAAGTCATTCTCCCACACTTAGAGAAATTGAAGGAAGCTTTGTTGACGTCCCAGTTAAAGTAGGGAAGTATTTCATTCTAGTTGACTTTATCGTTATGGATATGGCTGAGGACTCCAATGTCCCTATTATTCTAGGAAGATCTTTCCTTCACACTGCGGGGGCGGTTATAGATGTTAGGGATGGTAGTCTTATACTTAAGATTGGGGATGATAAAATTACATTTATTTTAGACAAATCATCGAAGCATCCTGAGTTAGCTACTTGTCATATGATTAACACTGTTAATTTTAGTATTGATGACTACCTTACTTTATGTTTGGACAGGAATCCGTCTGACGCCCCTGCTGTTGCGCCAGGATCATGGAGTAAGGAGGTAGATGAGATAGAAAAGCTAATCTATGGAGATAAATCACCTCCTGCAACGGTTTATAACCTTGAGGTAAGTGACGATTTGGAAGCTGATCTTGATGCTCTAGAGGCTGAAATTTTCAAGGATAATCCCGTCGGTGAGGTAAGTAGAGATGTGATTCCCCCTGTTGGAGAGGTCGTATCTTATTTTCCCATGGATTCCAAAGTGGAAGGTAGTAAGCACTCTTTTCTACTTTATATTTTGGATTTTGAGTTTGATGAGCCTCAAATGTATCTTCTAACAACTCTCTATGCTTCTGCTATATTTTGGTGCTACGTATGTCTGTGTGTAGCACATGCGCTACTTTTTGACTTACTAATCCGTGGTTTGAGCTGTTTTAACTATGCCATGGGTGAGCTTTTAGTTTAAAGTACAAGAAGAGTCCCGCATGGTGTACACTCGATCGGGTGTTGATGGAATCGATCGAGTATCCGTGGTTCTGGGCCTGCAAACATAGCTGCTCGTGAAGGAAATACGCGGTTGGTCCTGTTTTCCCCTGTTTTGCAGCTGGTTTGGGGGAAATTTTATGCATGTAGCCGATATTCTCCTTCCTTGTATTTTCTTTTATTGTGTTATCTTAGTTATTTCTCCTTATGCCTTTTGTTATTAATGTCCTTTAGGTTGCTGGATATATCTTATATTGTGATTTCTGTGCTGTTTAGGTCACAATGAGGATACTGTGACATTTAGGTTTGGGGGAGAGTCTTTACAATTGTGTTGTGTGTTTTAAAAATCGAAAAATTCATAAAAATTAAAATTTTTCAAAATCCAAAAATATGTCATTTCTTTCTTTGTTTTAGGTTGAGTCTTGGTAATTGAATTTCAATGATGATAATTTGCTTTGTTTTTGCATTTGAATCCCATTTAAGTTATCCATGTACATTGCTTTGACTGTTAGCCTTTGAAAATAAAGCTTAATGAACAAGTTTGGCCGTAATTAACATACCTTATGCTAATTAGATTTGATGAATTTTGTTGGTAAACTACTTAAATTCTGAGCTCTATAGAACTTCTTAGGCCAGGAACATCAATAAACTGGTCTCATTTGCAATTAGGTCTGAGTGTGGTTTCTCCTTGTGGAATATATAATATCAAACTGCATAAGTGTGACATTGATTTCTTGATGCTAATATTGCTTTCATTTGACTAAGTACATGTGGAWAGGCGGTTCTTACCGTTCAAATAAGCCTTACATTACCCTTTTTGTTAGCCCGTTTGAACCCTTGTAGCCGTTTTATATCCCATCTAATAGCTACATTCCATAATTTGCCTACCTTATCGGGACAGTCGCAGTTGCTTGAGTTTAACATGTTTATTTTGCTATTTTGGTTGGGATTGGGACTCGTTTTTGTTATGTGGGTGTAGTAGAATTTTTTTAGCAATTGTGTTAATCTTTTATGTTGGAAAAAAAAAGTACGGAGCAAGAAAAAGAAGAAAAAAAAAGCAGGAAAAAAATATGAAGAAAAGAAATTGAAAAGAAAAAAGAAAGAAAAGAAAAGAAAAGAAAAAAAGGATTGCTTTATTTGGTTTTGTTAAGAGATTATAAGGGGGTATGCTAGAGTCTAATGCATAGTTGGGGAGTAGTTCATTGTCTCCCATGTGTTGTCAAAGTTGAGATGATTTCTCTAGTTGAAATTATGCTTATATTGTAGAATTGGTTATGGTTAGTATGTAGTTGCGACTACCGTCTTAACCTCACATATCCATAACGTGCCTTGGCACAAACCTTATCTACCCTTTGCCCATTTGCCACCCTTATTGTCCTTTACACATGTACTTATGCCTACTTTTTGAATGCATATTAGTTGGGGAAGTTTCTATCACATTAGATTGCATGCATGTTTCATAAGTTGAGTAAGTGTTCTTATTTCTCTCTATCTTACATATAACTCACCCTTAAATATACTTATGAGAGAATGAGTGAATCCGCGAGAATCCAACTAAATTTTGTCTTGCAAGATCGAAAGGTATTTGGTTTCGTCTATGTTACACTGTCATGTAAATCTTGGGACTTGAGCTGAATTTTCTATTTCTCGTGCCGATGAATTTGTTTTATTGGTACCACTTATGTCATTACTTTGTTATAGATATGGATATCTTGGGATTTCTATATGAATTAACATTAGCTCTGAGTTGTTCATTTACCATTTGTATGTTTGCCTAAATGTATTGTGTGATGCTTTTCTTGGGGACAAACAAAGAGATGGTTGGGGAGTTTGATGAGTCATAATTATATACACAGTGGCGGAGCCAGGATTTGAGTTCGGGTGGGGGGGGCGAAAATTTTTAGGGGGGCGGATGGGGTAATAATATAAGGGACACTCGGAAAAAAATCGAAAAATTTAACTAAAAATTTCGAAAAACTCAACCGCCAGGGGGGGCGGCCACCCCTGCTAGCCCCCCTAGCTCCACCACTGATTATACACATTTTATGCCTCCCCTTTAGTAGTTTTAATACAGTTTTCCTGCTAAGTTATACGAATTACATGTCATTTATGCTAGAATTAGATACTTCCGCATTTTGGTGTTTTAATGCAGACTTGGAGCATTTGTGGAGCATTTTGGAGAATAAGAGCGCCACGGAGAAGACATGACAGAACACACGAAGATGGAACGAAAATCTAGATGAATGAAGGAAGAGAAGAGAATATTACACGAAGAAATAGGAAAGAGTTGAATACTCGATCGAGTTGGCTGACACTCGATCGAGGAACATGGAGATCAATTAAAAGAATTAAATGTCGAGAGTTGAAGATTATGAGAATAGTATACTCGATCGAGTATGCATGTACTCAATCGAGTATCCGGCCCAAATCCGACTTTTGCGAGATCTTTCCTAAATCAGTTTAACTTGTACTATAAATACTAAAGTCGTATTATGTTCTTAGGTTATGCTTATTTTTACTCTAAAAACTCCTAGAAACCCTAGTTTAGTTCAGCTATTATTATTCTTCCAGATCTACACTTTTACTTACGGTACTTTGTTAATCTTTCCTCGTTTATTGTTAGTTCAAGTTTCATATTTACAATTGCTTTCTTGTTCATTGTTTTTATGCTTTTAATTATGTTTTCTATTAATCTTGTTGGTGTTATTACTATTAGTATGAGTTGCTAATTTATTAATCTGGGGTGAAAAAGGATCTAGGTTGTTAGAAAGGGGGTTTAGTTAATGAATTAGTAGTTAAATTGCTTCTTTGTTGTTGTTCAGTTATGGTTTTGAATCCAGTTGATTGATTTCTGCAGGATTAATTAATTAGTATTTCAAATTAGGATTTTTACCGACTGGACTAAGACTAGTATAGGCTGCGATAACTGAATAGAACTAATTTAATGGTAGCGACCGCATGTTAAATTAGATCTAAAGGACATATTAGAATCGACCGATCATATGGACTTCGACAACAAGATTTGCTCTATTAATTAGTTAAACCACACCTCCATATAACTACCTAGTGAACTTGATCCCTAGACTTTTTAATCTTATTGAATTCGCTTTTATTTTACTGCAATTAGTTTTAGTAAACAAACAATCAAAAACCTTTAAGCAATCTGGTTACTATTAGACAATATAATACTTAAATAGACAATTACTACCGCCTCCTTGTGGATTCGACCCTGACTTACCGCTAGCTATTTGTTAGCAGTAATATAGGATTTATTTTGATATAGGTGATACGACTAAATACTCTTATCAAATTTGGCGTCGTTGCCGGGGAGACAACTGTTATTTGTTTGTTTTCTGTTTATTTTGTTTTTTCGTTTCAATGGCCTTAGTTCCTTGAGACAATTTTTACGCTTTTCTTGTTGTTTTCGTTTATGCCCAGGTCTCACAGGTCAGAGCTTCTCCCTTTAGATCCTGAACCCGAGTGGACTTTTCGCTACAGACGGAAATTTCAGAGAGAAGTGAGTCAAGTAGAAGACTTGAGTATCCTTGACAGCGATACAGAGCATAATATTGAGTCAGACGATCCGTCCCAAGAGGAGGACACGCCTATTTCGAACACCCCAGTTCCGATTATTACAGTTCCCAAGATGCCTACTCTTGCTAGTCATTCTGAGCCTACTTTGGCTTCTATTTCGAAGGGATTCAAGCAGGAGGAGCTATTGAGGATCCTGCAAAACATATGGAGAAGTTCATTACATATTGCTGCTTTATCCCTTTCACTGTTGGGGTAACCCAGGATCAAGTGAAACAGATCTTATTTCCCTTTTCTCTAAGGGACAATGTTGCCGAGTGGTTACGTGACCTATACATGGAGGCTTTGGGTATTAATGATTGGAATTCTTTAGCTCTTCCATTCAATAAGAGGTATTTCCCACTCCAGAAAACCAACGCTTTACGGAGTCAAATTACAAGATTTAAACAAAGTCCTACTAAAGACTTAAATGAAGCATGGACTCGCTTCAAGAGACTAGTTCGCTCCGTTCCAAATCATGATTTTCAGATCTAGTTCCTTTGCAACCAGTTTTATAATGGGTTATAAAACGATCATAGAGCTTTGCAAGATTCTTCAGCTAATGGGAGGTTCCAAAATAATACAAATGATGATAATTCTTGGAAGTTGATAGATGAGATGGCTACTCACACCGATGAATATGGTAATCCAAGAGGGAGTACAAGAGGTGGTAGTTCAGACAGTGCTGTTGTAGCACAGTTAGAGGCTTTAACTACCAAAATCGCAGAACTGCAGACGACCCAGTCTTTGGGTCAGCAGCAGACTGTTACTATTAGACAATATAATACTTAAATAGACAATTACTACTGCCTTCTTGTGGATTCGACCCTGACTTACCTCTACCTATTTGTTAGTAGTAATATAGGATTTATTTTGATATAGGTGACACGACTAAATTCTCTTATCAAATTTGGCGCCGTTGCCGGGGAGACAACTGTTATTTTTTTGTTTTTTTTTTTTTTATTTTGTCTTTTTGTTTCAAGGGACTTAGTTCTTTGAGACATTTTTTACGCTTTTATTGTTGTTTTCGTTTATGCCCAGGTCTCACAGGTCAAAGCTTCTCCCTTTAGACCTGAACCCGAGAGGACTTTTGTAGATGGGGATATGCGAACTTCGATGCCAACCACCCTTCCTATCACCTTTGGCCCGACGGTGGCTGCAAAGGTCAAGAGAGAGGGATTGTCTATGGGGATTTAAACCTCCAATAAAACTACTTATTGTAGATACCCATATCTGTCGATACTGGCATTTATAGAAATTCCGTAAAACACCCGATGATGATAGGACAACATGTACTTCAAAGTTGGTCACATCGTTATTTGAGTTCGTTTTACGATGTAAAAGGGACGTTGTCGATGAAACGTTTTATTGATGATATTTTTAAAATGTTTCATTCGTTTGTTTTAATTTAAATGAAATTTAAATTAATTCATTTCAAATTCATTTTATTTATTTAATTTGAATTTATTTTATTTATAATCTTTATTTTATTGAAAATAATTTTTTTTTTTATTCAAATTTGAAATTTCATTTGAAAATTCGAATTTCAAAAGTTTCAAAAAACGAGTTGAAAACTCGATTAAACAAGCGATTTAAGGATCGATTTTAACTCGCTTTTTAAGCCCGTTTTCTTTACGAAAAGGCACAAATTTCGAGTACCCCGACCCATCTACTTACCCAACCCCCAACCCAGGTTCGAACTGTTAGGATTCATTAATCTCAAAAGAACATATATTTCCAGAATATATGAAACATTTATTTTAGTCATAAAAAACAAATTGATCTTATGCATGCAAACAAAGGAATATTAAGAAGAACATTTTCTTACATTGAGTATAAAGGAATAA
>VHZZ01008802.1:46528-60944 GCA_009801015.1 Silene noctiflora
GTATAAGCTAAACCTTTAAGGAAAATTTTCTTAAGGAGGGTATTTAAATTTTAATTTAATGTATAATTATATGATGATACTAATTAATACCATAAATGAGGCATGCTAATTTTAAGGAAAATCACCCTATTATTGTGTTCTCTAAATATAATTACTTAAATTTAATGTAATTTCCATAAATTTTCTTCAACAAGGCATCTTTATATTATAATTTAACCGAAAGTCCAAAATTATATAATATTTACATTAAAGTCCCTTAATTGGGTCTATCACACAGTGTCATCGATTAAAAACTATATAGTATAATTAATTTGTATAGATTTCTTGAATTACATTGAAATCCCTTGGTTTCAGGAATATATATATAGTATTGATTGATATGCTTCAAATATGTAAAATTTAAACTATAGTAATTGCCTTGAGAGTTGTTTATAAAATTGAAATCATTTTTAAACCACAAATAGTAATGTATAATAGGTGTTTATTGGTGGAGAAACGGTATGACAGCCATTCTTCAACCTGACCCGAACTTTAGGTCAAATTTTAGCTTTTTAAAACCAAACCCGTCCAGAGCTGCTAAAATCCGAGTTCAACCTACCCAAACCTGACATAAACCCGAATCAATCACCCAAATGGCCATGTCTTCCAACATTTCGAGACATATTATTTCACATGCTGGTATTAAAACCTTACTCAAATATATTGTAAATAATTGACTTCTTTCTTTTATTTGAACTTCTGTACTTCTTATGTTATCGTTATTTTGAGCACGATTTTTCTGTTGAACAGCATGCAAGTTTGATGCTGATGATATATATCACAATTTCATTAAAATTCCTTCTTTTCACACACAGAAGAGAAAAGAGTCAGAGAAAATAACAAAGTCAGTAAACAAAAACCACTATCATAGAAACCAGAAAAAAAAAAAGATAAAAACAAATCTTTTACACGTGAAAGACTGCAATTAGAGAATAAGCAAGTAGATGCTACGATCAAGCTAAAACCACGCCAGCAGCAAGAATAGATAAATACAAGTATTATTAAACTACAAGAAATTGCTGTTCTCATATATATCGAATGCATGCAGCCATATCTGAAAGTAAAGAAATGCAAGAAGTAAACAAGCCTCCAGATACTTTCAGATGAAAAGAGATACCACACTGATCTTTTTCAGGGGGGAAAAACAATCACTATAGAGTGTAAAATTAGTGGAACCAATATTTGGGAACAAACAAAATGCACCGAAATATAAGTTGGCACTTACAGATCCCCTTTTGACATATAGCGCTTGACAATCATCTCGTTTTGTTGAGCATCACGTCCACTAATAACTAAATAATTCTCACTGCTGATGAACCAGTTAAATTTTTCAAACCAATGGACTTTACGAATATGAGAAATTGAAGCAACTGCTTTTTCCTGATAATTGAGACACAAAAAAAGGTTATAAATGGTACAATGCTGCATGAATATGATATAGAAAGATTGACAGAATGATTTCCAAGGCACCTTTGAGAGCTGCAGACGTGTCTTTTTCTCCGCTGCCTTAAAAGCCTTCTCGTGAGCTGTAACAGTCTTCTCTTGTTTGCTCTCTTGCTTTTTCTTCATTTCATACCACCGCCGAGCATTAGCATGTGCTGAGAGAGTCAAGTCAATTTCTACCTGTATAAAAGGATAACCATGAATATAGCAAGACACTTAACCATGTAAACAAGTTAAATTGACTAATATAGTGAGCATTGCCAGAAATTTCCATTGGAAGGGCTAGGTGCAACTAGCATCATCAACTTACCTCAGAATTTAAATCCAATAAATTTCATAAGTGATGGTGCATACTGTACCTCAAGGATGACCTAAACTATCAATTTAGGGCCTTTTCATTTGTCTATACCCTCAATAAATGATTAGTCGCATCAATATTCTTGAATTATTTCTTAAAATAGTGGTAGATGAACTCATATGACATGGGTAAATTCAAAATAGAGAGATGCTTTCATAGCATTAAATATCTGTTTCAGTCACCGTCGCCGTATCGATTGTCATGCCCAATCTCGCTAAATGTGGTCAGACAACAATACAGCCTTGTCCCTAAATGATTTGTGGTCGTCTAACATGAATCATCATTCGAAACCAACAAATGCCGTCAATATCGCCTCAAAATGCGGTAAAATGCAATCACGGAAAACTCCAAAACCTTGATAACTTGGTCATGTCTCAGAGTGGAGGCCGATATTTAAAACTGTGGATGCTTTTCATATTTGATGAAAAAGAATTGCATACCTTCTATCCCTACTCAGTCAAAGACGGGGGAGTCTTCGACTCTTTCAGTCACCAAGCAACTTCTATTGTTGGATTATTTTGCTAATATAGCCATAATCACTTATTATTCCAAACATATGCACCACATGAAATTTAATCACTCCCAATTATTCTTAAGGTCATAATATAAAAATTAATCACCCCGATTATCCTGAGGTACAGAATGCACCCACATATGAAGTTGGCAGTATTTATAATACTCCGGCCAGTTCATAGTGTTAGTCACACCCAGCCCATGCAAGGAAGCATCTATGCTATTTTTTACCATACGTATTTTGATTATTCTTGCAGCTGAGATAGCGTAGGTTAGTATTGATGTTAAGTTCTAATTCAAAGCATAGTAAATAAAACACGCACGTGAACAAAACTTTTTTATGCTACTAGTGATAACAGAAGAAGCTGAGATTTCATACAGAACAGAATATGATCTTCAAAAGCAATAGGGATCAATTAAAAATGTCAGCTTTACACAGGGTAACCTCTTAAAGAGAAGTCAAGGCTAACAACATTTACCAACAGAGCTGCAATTCCATATAAATAAGTCACAACAATCTTTATTACTATGTCACAAGGAAGAAAAGGAGGCAGAACAAAAATAATGCTCCATGCAAATGAGATCGGCAAATACAGTAAGTTATTCACCTTGTCAGCAGGAAGTGTCTTTTCTTCATCATCCATTTCATCAAGATTGTTGCTCAGGAGCAGTGTTATGCAATTTGTTTCCAGGTGAAGTTTGTCAATCAGACCAGCAACTGGATTTCCAGATTTCTTTTCTTGTTTCACCATGCGTGCTAGATCTTCCCAATTCATACCGTTTGCCAGAGCAACACGTACAGCCAGTATAGCAGCATCAACATCCTCTAAATTATATTCAATTAATTGCGCCATTCTTATAGAATGCTCAACTTCTTTCCTCAAAGTAAGCACACGATTTTCCTACAATTGTAGATGTAAAAAAGTTAGCACTTACAAAATACCAAGTAAGGTAAGAGAACACCATACAAGAGTTATCTTACAATACTTCTCAATTCCAAAAAAATATTTTCACTTCCAAGAAATGTATAGATCGACAATACAGCAAATTCCAAACTACAGAGCAAATAAATAAACTGCAATCATCAATTAGAAGTTGCGTCGCTACCTATAAGAAACTTCAGTCATCGTTTTGTTATGTCTAGATATAAATCCATCAAATGAATAGATGTTTCTCAACAAATGTTAAAACCCAACTTAAGCCCTTAATTTAGAGTTTTAGACTAGTCATCCAAAAAAATCATCCAACATGAAAGGCATAGGTGAAAAATAAGTTAAGGTAATTATAAAAATTACAAGCTGCATTGTCAGAGAAAAGGTTCTAAGCATAAAGAAAAATACAGCTCAATCTTGAGTAACAAGGATACACAGACCGTTTCTGAGGGCCATGGATGGTTAATTCAGAAACTTTATTTTGAAGCCAGGAACACCACAATTTCACGTTCCTTAGAGAGAAAATTCCAGTTGTGCCCATATGAAATTCAGGTGATAATTTCTGGTTGGCTATATCCTTGAGTAAAATAGAGGGCAAAGTAGGCATCAAAGAATTCGGGAAAGTGGCAAATAAGCCCCATACATTTGATACTATGTGCAAATTACCCCCATAACTTTCGACTGGTGCAAATTAACCCCATAAGTTATATATGATGTGTAATTAAACCCAATTGACGATAGTCAGGTCATATTTTCACCGGAAAAGATGACGTGACACCGGAAAGATGACTAGGATTGAGTTAGATAATTAAAAAAACAATTTATAATTATAATAAGAAAACCCACTTATTACTATTACCTCTATTGTTGACTTGCTGTAGGTCTGTAAACTCACTTTGTCGCTTCTTTCTCTCTTTCCCTAACATTTTGAGCTTCATCCTCAAATCCATCAATTTTCTCCATTTTTTCTCTCAATTTTTTTTTTGTTTAGTCTAAAACCCTCGCTTCCACATATCATTCACGGTTTTGTAATTATGTACCACCAAAATTTGAAAAATGAAATTTGAGGAAAAATTTTACTCAAGATGAAGAAGATAAACAGACGTGAAGTAAGAATGATGAAAAACCTAGATTCTCGTCTGATATTTAAAATCATGTTTTTTTCCTTTCTTTTATCTAACTCGGTCTTAGTAATCAGTAAAAGGGATGCATTTGTGCTTGTGCAGGTTGTAGTCTCATCAAGATACTGGGATCAATCCCAAATCTTCACTGATTTGTCATTTTTTCTGTCAGTCCTAGTCATCTTTCCGGTCACATGTCATTTTTTTCCGGTGACAAAATCACCTGAATATCTTCAATTGGGCTTAATTGCACATCATGTATAACTTATGGGGTTGATTTGCACCAGTCGAAAGTTATGGGGCTAATTTGCACATAGAGTCAAACGTATGGGGCTTATTTGCCACTTCCCCGGAATTCGGGAAAGTAAGAAAAGTAAGACCAATTTCATCAAACACAACATCAATTGAAGAGTAAACCTAGGGATGCTACTCATATCACGTATGATGAGGATCATATAAGAACTGAGTTCTCATCAACAAAGCGCTAAAATCACAAAAATCATCCATGATGAAAACACTTCCTACTTCCAAGCTAAGGTGGAAGACAAGCTAAGGTGGAAGACAGGAAAGCAAGAAATACAAATGGCACTAATGTCAATGGAGATGATGCTGTAGGTCGGGCCTTATTTATATTTATCATCAAACCATCTTTAACAGCAAAAAAAATCAATATTATTTTTGTTAAAGAAAAATAAGATTTACATGTCGGAAAATTATGGTCAAATTTCCGCCTTGGAGATTGTGAAAAAGCAAATGGGAAGAAAAGAAAAAAAATGAAGTATTAAGAAACACATCTCTAACCGTAATATTTCCTATTCTAAAGAGAGCACATTTCGGGTGCTAGGGGTTTAGCACTGGAGTGACCACAACTAAGAGTTAGTAGTGGTGTTTGGGGTATTAAGGGTTTTATACAACCGGACAATCGAAGTAGGTTGTGGGGATTTCTTTGTAATCATAGTCGATTACTGAAGAGACGATGGACGCAAACCTTTATAACCTTTTATAGAGTAGGGCGAACCACATAAAAAATTGTTTGTGTTGTTTATTTTTATTTGCTTTGTTTTCATTTGCACTCTATAATCGTGAACGTTGTCGTGAACAAAAAGGATCAATCTCTAGTCTCTTGTGTTTATTCATCAGAATCATCACGATTGGTTTTAAATTAAAAACACTTACACTCTTGCTTTTTGGTCGTGAGATTTGTTCCTTACTATACAAACAATTTTATAAAACAGTTCAACCAATTGTTCTATACTAGTTCAAAGCATTTCCACGACTTACTGATTTGAGCTTTAAGCTTTCAGAAAAGGGTATTCAATTCACCCTCTATAGCTCTCTGTGTACAAGATCCATAAACTCTACACGCTATAAACGAGTTTTTTCATCACTGGGAGATGCTAAAATAGGGCAACTCAAATGCTACTCTCTATGGTTCCTAAACCTGAACATCCAAAGGATGTGGTTATTTTTGGCCCATAGCTTGTTGCACACCCATTCATAAAATCACCGACATCCTTGCCATAAGACAATAAAGTAATGAGCGTGTTTTGGGGAAAAGCGGTCTACGTTTGTAAAGGGAAGCTGCATTCATGAAAATATCATTCTCATCCATAGCCTCATGAAGCACTTAGGAGGGTACATATCTCGCCAAAGTAAACTGGATGTGAAGAAGCCTTTGATTCCCTAAATTAGGGATTTTTTTTTGAAGCATTATGAGTAAGCTCTATTTTCCAAGGGATTTTATGGAGTGTGTATAATGACCACCACCCACTTCTCTATTGCCATCATGGACCCTAGCCGTGGTTTCAAACTTTCATTGACAGAGAAAAAAGCCATGGACAAGGAGATCCCTTATCTCCATACCTTATGTGTTAGGGGGGATATATAAGCACCATCCTAAATGCTATAGGTTGAATTTAACTCACCTAGCCTTCGCTGATGGCCACCTCATCTTTGCACGCTGGGATGTCCCACACTCTCACTGTCTATCGGACTTTTTGCTTATACCTATCATATAAGCCGATTGGCTTTATCAGCCTTGTCATGGCCAAGTATAAGTCAAATATCGACCGAATCGGCCTATTATCAGCTGTTTTTGGCAACCCTTACATGTCGGAAAATCTTGGCGTGGAAAATTGAAAATACCATGTTCTCCTCTCTTTCCCTCCCCTCCCGCCTCCTCTCCTTCCCTCCTCTTTTTGTGTCCAAACAAAAGGGCATGTCAATACACTCTATTTAACAACTCTTTTCTTCTTCACTGTCTAACATGGTTACTAGAGTAAAATCAGGAAGCCAAACATTGATATTGTTTACTTTTTTTGTTATTACATTGATGGCTGTTTACTCATTGGTTTCTTTTCTTAATAGTGCAGCTACATCAGATAAGACAACTATTTGCTTAGTCTGTTTCTGCTGGAACTAAAGATTCATTGTACTATGGGATTACAAATATAACGAACAAAATTTTAATGGACCTTAAAGCTCTTGGAGCTTCTTTTTTCATGATTTAACAAGTTTTCTCTTGTTTTTATTTAAGAATCACTTAGCCGACTCTTTGTTAATTAAATTTTTTTGTTAAATGTTCATCAGGACCCAATTACTGATGGTTTCATATGAATTAAATAAAAAAATATACATAATTTAATTCTACTTGATGAACTGATAACATGACTGAACTTATGCTTCCATTTGTAAAACATTTATCATATAGGTGCCTGAAATAATACTTCAGATTGTGACTACAAATTTTCACTATCGGTAAAGAAAATTAAGAGAAGACATATAAACCTGATCCTTCCGTATTTTGTTGAGCTTCTGCACTGCAGATCCTTCTTTCACTTTTTGTTGCTGTTCTGCCCGCTGACTCTCAATCTTACTGTAAAAATCATCCAAAGCTGCATCAAATGTTTCAAACTTCACAAATTCTCTTGCTTTAAATTGGTTTAGCAAGATAGGACAATATTCATCATAAATCTGCATATAAAGGAACAATGATAAGGTAAATGTCACATCCACAAGAGAAAAGTTATCTAGAAGACCGAGAGATTTTATAAGAGAAAGAAGGCATTAAATAGTAGATGAGGGAACCTTGGTGGAAATTCCTAGCTCTGCCATATCACCATCCTTTCCTCCTTGTTTCGTTGCCTGCAGTAAGATGTAGCCTTCAGGAACTTTCCCGCCAAGAATTACATCCTCTAACCAGTCTTCAAACCTTGAGACAGCTTGGGCCAACATTTGAACTTTATCTTCATCCAACATGTTATCTTTCGAGATCTTAGTGGTTGGTGTCAAACCCGCATCCAATATAATATGCTCAGAAAGTTGAGGACCATAACCTAAGCCATCCCCAAGTACTGCTTTGAGTGTACGTTGTTTGGCATGATTACCATTGTTTGATATCTTGTTCGCATCAGAGACTTTCCCGCCCTTTTTGCTACCTTGCTTTTTCTTGGATGTGTCAATGGTACTGTTCTCCTCTGCTTTAACTTGAATTTCCTCAACTTCTTCCTGCTCATAAGAAGTCAAGAGAGAGTCCTTCAATTTTGTAGTGCTGCTTCGCTCAAATACTCGACAACTTTCAACTGGGTAACGATGCCGCGACATTATTGCTAAACCTTTATCATCATCTCTGTCATCGAAGTAATATATCAGCAGATGAACCGTGCGATATATCATTAGAGAGTAGCGGTCAAAAACATTTTCCTTTTCTCGTTGTGTAGTTTAAGACAAATTATAGAGATCAGCCTTTAGAAAGTTCAAATTTTTTTATTTTTTTATTTCATGTTTATTTCTTGGGTTATTTCATGGGAATAATCCATCCTATGCCCCCTCTTCTCAGATTAATCTATCATCGTGTTTAACTGAGAATAATCTYATTTTTGACGTCATTTAACTTGTAATGATCTCTTGAAGGGGATACCTGTAAAACTGGTTACCTTTCCTCTTGAACTCTTTCATTTTAAAGAAAACAAAACATCGCTCAACATCTTTATCCTTTTCATCAATCAAAACCCTAAATTATTTTCCACCTTCTACCTTAGCACTTGAACTCATAATTGATTTGGGTTTGTTGATAGTTAAACTCCCAAAAAATCAGGGTTTCTGGTTTAAAGTAAGGTTTCCAATCAATTTGGGTTTTTTGATAAACCCCCAAAAAATCTGGGTTCACTCAAACGATTTTCGGGTTCGCCTCTCCAGAAAATCGATTGAATTTGTAGAAATTAAAATCGATTGGAACCGATTAAAGAAGGTGGCTCATAAACAAGAAATGCAACAGGGGATTGGGGGATATTATATGCAGAATCAATTACATTGATTCCTTGATGATTGTTGCCTATTATACAAGATATTATTATTCCTAACACTACCCACCTCGTGATTCCATGAATTCTCACTGAACAAGCTCAATTTTCATTGAAATCTACCGTATTATAGCTRCATCACTCAAATCATGTACATAAAATGAAGTATAGAAATCAGCACAACTACAACTAATAAAGATCAAGATCGGTGCTTTGCTTTCTGGGTAAGCTATAATTACAACATTAAGCAATTTATTTGGGTTTGATAAAATTAATCGATTTGGGTTTCTTAATCGTTTTGTCTCCTACCTTTGGGTTTCTTAATCGATTTGGGTTTCTTTYGGGGGGDTTATTGGGTATGTTGATGATTACAGTAGTAGGATGATTATTCTAGAGATTGATAGCAATGAAGATGATGGCTATTATAAAGGTGTATAAGAKTGGTTAWGGAGGTCAATAAGATTGATTTTTCATGAGTATGAAGATGAAGAGAGTATAAAGAAGGAACCAGAAAAAAAGAAAAGGAAAAAGAAAAAGAAAACAATGACCTTTTGGGAAACCGGTATTAACAGGTCAATTATGGGGCCAGTTCACAACAAGTTAAATGACGTCAAAGATGTGATTATTCTCAGTTAAACACGGGAATAGATGAAGAAGAGGCATAGGATGGATTATTCTCATGAAATAATCCTTATTTCTTTCTTCTCATAGCTATCAGTCTTAGTGCACAATTGTACATTAAGCTGCTACATTAAAAGTAAAGTGACTTGAGCAACAAAAATGCCTCCCTCAGTCAATAGTGTTTCAAGCCAGAAATGTTTTTGCAAATAAGAGCAGGAGAACATCACAGTCAGCAAAGAAAACTAAAGTACTAAACTACTAAGGAACCAACAAAAGTACAAAACAGAAAACAGAAGACTAGGGTAATCAAGTGAAAAATAAATTAATCACAACATAATTCATTTAATTAAGATACCAATTTCATCATGTCAACCACACCTTTCAATGTAAGCGTCACAACGCATAAAATAAGAATCTTTCTTGGACGCTAATACTCAAACTCAAAGCAAAAATATATACACTCCCTCCTTACTGTCCATATTTCCTTTTTGGTCCATCCCAAATAATTGGCCAATATTTTATATAATAATATAAAAATTAAGCTTTGTATACAACCAGTGGTGAAGCATATATTCATCTCCATTGAACTGATAGTACTATCGGGAAGGGATGGTAAGGTCCATCTGGTATCTCTAAATGTAAAATCTTCAACTCTGGGAGTAACAATGATATGAATGTAAGAGAGATAAGCTAATCGTGTAAAAACCAAATCAGGTCCACCGCCATGATTCGATTTCTTTAATTACAATTATTATACAAACCCATTAATCCTATAGTTACTGAGGAATTCAGAAGGAATGTGCATTGTGAGACTATTACATACAAGACTCGTCATTCATTGACAACATTCGAAGTTGTAGGTAAAATAGTGAAGTAGCTTCAAGACATAAAAAGGTAAAGCAAGAGTGGGTTACCTATGAGAGCGAAGCAAAGTTAAGACCATGAATTCAGAATCCACGAGAAGAATGTTTCCTTGAGCGTAGAGTTCCAATATCACATAATGTGCATGAACGCCCAACCCAAACTGAAACAGAATAATCTGAAAACGCAACACCGCGCATGACATCATTCAACTACAGAAAAGGAGTATACATAAAATCATAAACTTGAACAAATTAAGCAGTATATCTCACTTACCCTATCGTATCCTAGCTGCCTGACGTCTTCAAGGCGTTTAGTACGTATATGCTTCCTCAATTTTAGCGTAAACCCAGATGGTGTATTACTCTTGTCCCTGGAAATGTCATTATTTATTTAATTAGACAAATGTCAAAACCCTAATGAATCGTCAGCATTTGGACATGGTGTTACCGGATATAGGCGGTAGTATGCAGCCTGACACCACTTTCCATCAGCAGCAAGACCTTCTCACTCTCGCCAGACTCGGTCACGCCGCTGCTATTCATCAGTTTGAACATATATGTCTGCACCAACAAAACCCATCAGTCAGGAATTTCGTCGAACAGGTGGTGGGCACCTCAAATAGAGAAAGAGAGAGAGAGAACAAATAAACCAACCTTAGGGGTGATGTCATAGACGTTGGAACATCGCATGCCGATTAATCTACGAAGGCACTTGACTTCAGCAGCAACATCGGCTGTGTTCATGCGTACCTTCACCATCGCTGCCTGTCTGCCTGAGTGATGCTAGATGACACCAAATTATGAATCCGCTCTTTCGATTGCCGGCACCAGGGATCCGTATAAATCAACAATCAGCGCTTTGGTTCGTAACTTCGGATCATCAATTGCTTCGTCTTTTATATATATGTAAAAATCGACAAGGTATATAGGCGACGGTATGGTTCGTAACTTCGGATCATCAATTGCTTCGTCTTTTGGGTCAAGTCAGGTTCAGGTAGGGCCTTTGCCGGGAGGGGTTATTTCGGGTCAAATTATGTGTCGGGTCGGATTTGGATGAGGTCATTATTGATCCGAATCGCATTGCTTCAATTTTTTTACCATTAAAGTTAGTTTTTAACCACTATTTGGTTTATTTACTTCCTTATTAACTCGAGAGTATCCATCTAAACATAATCACTTTCATTTTTTATCAATATTAAGCTTAATAAGTGTCGGGTCAACAATTCAATCGGGTCAATATCATGTCGGGTTCGGGTTCGGGTTCGGGTTCGGGTCACTGGTCATCGAGTCATGTCGGGTTACGAGTCGTCATCAGGTCGGTTTCGGTTTGCAAAATTATTCAAACGGTTTGCTCGAGTCACTCGGGTTGGCTCAAATTTGACAGCTCTTTGATTGAATAACATAAATATAGAAAATTGCACCATACTATATAGCTTTGCAAGTACTATAAAAATACATAATACTAGTAAGTTACTTAAAACAACATTAAAGTTGACAACTCTTTTATTGCCTCAAACTTGACAGCTCTTTTAATTAAAGTTGTATGACTCATGAATTTATCATTAATATATTTTTCTATGACACATCTTAAAATTACGATCAAATAAATCATGAGACAAATTCACTGCTCCCGCTATTAATATTTACTTAAATCGATTGGCTATCTAATTGTTCATATATCCTTTCTTTTGTTGTTAGTATTGTTACTTTTATTACATTCGTTATTACTACTGTGACTTTCACTACTCTCGCCTTAATTATTGTTACGTAATTATTGTTACTTTTACTACTACCACATTAATATTGATAATTTCAATACTCCTGTTGTTACTTCTATTACTTTCACTATTCCCGCTCACTGCTAATATTATTACTTTGACTATTCAGATGAGTGATTACTATCATATTATCATATCCAATGTTACTAAAATTCTTTTCATTACTAACAGAATTATTTGTACTATTTAGGCATGCAATTTTAAGAGACTTATATATTTATAAAAATATATTACAATATGCATTAATCAAATCGAAATAATTATGGAATATTATATTTTTTGGAAATCTAACTTGATTTATTTACCTTTTAATAATTTTTAAAATATAACATACTTATATTATATTTGTGTATGTTAAATAATTAACATATTTATACTAATTAATACCATAAGTATGGCGTGTTTATTTAAGGAAAATCACCATATTCTTATATTCTCTAAATTTATACTTCAACCAAAAGTATATATAATATTTACATCGAAGTCCCTTTGTCAGGTCTATCACACAGTGCTATCGATTAAAACTATATAGTATAATTAATTTGTGTAGATTTTATTTAATTACATTGAAATCTCTTGGTTTCCGAATTATATATATAATATTGCTAATACTTCATATAGTATTAGCAAAGTAATTAATTTAGAAAAAACAATTAAAATATAAAAATTTAGTCATAATTTGGAAAGTTGGAATAAGAGATAAAAAAATTACATGACTTTCCTTAACTACAAATGATGATATAATTCTTATGTCAATATGATTTATTTTATTTTTAACAGTTATAACTTCGGGAGCACTGAAAGTAGCAATAATAGCACTTCAGGTAGTGAAAGTAACAATGATAACAGCGGGGTAGTGAAAGTAAGAACAATAATATACTCCCTCCTATTCTAAATAATTCTCCCTATTTCTTTTTCGTCTATTTACGGTATCTTCCCTATTATTTCTATTTTTGGGAAGTGTTTGTGTGGTCCAAATTTAATTGTATAGTGGGGTAGTGTATTTGTGTGGTCCAAATTTAATTGTATAGTGGGGTAGTGTGTTTGTGTGGTCCAAAATTAATTATATGTGGGGTAGTGTGTTTCCACAATTTTTGTGTCAAAATGAAAAGGGAAGATTATCCACAATAGGAAGAAGTATAACGGGAATAATAAAACTAAGATTAGTAACATAAAGAGTAGTGAATGCTGCATCTTATAATTTGGTTGATAATATTTTTTAATTGTAATTTTAAAAAATGTTGTAGTAATAGTAATAGTAATAATAATAATAATTATTGTCGTTGATGCTGCTCAACATAAGTGTACCAAGTACCAGAACTTGTACATGACGGCTGGTTATGGTTTCCTATGTAACACCCCCATACACCAAGGTGCCTTACCAAGGCCACCCTAAGCATGAAAGTGTTACCATCTCGGTTACTCGGGGCAATGCATATCAAATAGACCATAAAGAAACGTATTTAAACAAATAAGTTAAATTGTTTACAAACCAAACCAAAACTGTCTGCCAACATTACAAAAGTTTCGAAAGGTAAAACAACTATAGAAACTAAACATTCGAGACACAGCGGAAGACTCTTCTAGACATCTCGTGGTGACACACTCAGGTATCTCATGCGCATCATCTCATACCTGCTCAATAACTGCTCACCATCCCCGAATGGATCACCACAGTTTTTAAAACAATTAAACGGGGTCACACTACAACAAAAACACGGAAAACTGACGGGTGAAATCCGTCAGAAACGGCTAAAATCCGTCAGAAATCCGCATTACTGACGGAATTTCCGTCAGTAAATTGCGTYAGCCCAAACCGTCACRAAAAACTGAATTCTGACGGTTAATCCGTCAGTAATCAACTTTACTGACGGHTAATCCGTCAGTTTHATWACTGACGGATGGTCCGTCAGTAATTTGTRATTACTGACGGATTAACCGTCAGTTAGARAACTGACGGATAAACCGTCAGTATAGTTGATTACTGACGGATGGTCCGTCAGTAATTATAAATTTCTGACAATTTATTACTGACGAATAAACCGTCAATACATAAGGTACAACACTTAATCCACCAACTTCGTCACATCTCCACACATCTGACTACACACTAAAGTGTGTAGCCCTGTCAGAATACCCATCACAACAGGTATTCCACACCGCCAGTGGGGGACCGCAACCGTACCCACCAAATTCCCGCTCATTCATTCCGAGCGAAAACCCAAGTTCCTTAATGTGCACATCTCCTTCTGTGGCGGGTTCCACAGAGGGCGAATCAAGGGCGTGAAGTCACTCCCACAAGTGACCCCACTCAGCCGAGGGCACGCCTCACAAACCATAAACATCACATCGAATAATTAAAACAACAACAATACCATTATCACCCAAATCATCAATAGATACATATCAATCAACCACAATCATCTTACAACCATGTAAACAATAAC
>VHZZ01008803.1:18876-30323 GCA_009801015.1 Silene noctiflora
TTAAGGGCACAATGGAAATGATGACTTGATGAATTGATGGTGGGTGATGATGATTAAGGACAAGTTGATGACTGGTGAAGATGGTCGATGAATGGCGATGAATGAAGGACGAAATGTGATTGATGAAGATGAAGGACGAGATGGTACTGTTGATGATAGTTTAGGGTCAAGGTCAACCTTGACCTTGACTTTGGCCTTAACATTGACTTTGCATTTTTCCGTCTCGCAATCCCGTCTCGCAATCCCGTCTCACCTACATTATTACATTAAAATAATAATAATAATAATAATAATAATTTCATTTAAAACCCGAATAATTATTAAATATAACTAATACGACTAATTATTATAAATTAGTAATTAAAATGAGCTATTTAATCAATTAAGCACGCAAAATCGAGTCGGAATAAGGTATAAATGAGGGGTAAAATGCGACTAAAACACTACTCATCAAATATCTCTACACTTAAACCTTACTCGTCCTCGAGTAATCTCATTAATTAAACTAAGACCCATAATATAAAAGAACTATCTAAACTACTAATATCCGACGAAAGGCAATTAACGGGTGTAAAACCCCTATTTAAGTGGAAGCCTTGTCAAGAAATTTCCGATTAAATGAGACTGTTATCATCTCGGTTTCCCGAGGCAATGATATAGATTTAACGAGCCAAGTACTTTATTAATATAAAAAGGTTAAAATGAATAAATTGTGCTCACTCTTACAAGACTCGAGCCAAAAGAATTATAGAAATATTACAATTGCTCAACAAAGTCTAAAACACTATACTAAAGACTCGAAATGGTAAATTAGACTCAAACTTCTGTCACGTCACGCACCCCATCCAAGCACATCTACCAGCGACAACAACTGAACCTGTTATCACACTGCTCCCCATTAAAGTGGAAATCATTGAATGGATCAGCGCAGGGGACCCCGAAAATAGGTGTCAATTGACATAACACAACACGGTCAGCTCGTGCAAACATGAGAAATATAAATAAGAATAAAAATACGATGAAGCAAGATTAAAACATAATTTCCACAAACTAATACTACTGACTAAATACAAGAAGGAACCCATTCGTTTTGGCGCACAGACTCAATATCGTGTGGCTCACGGCCACCCACAATCATTACGTTACTAGCAACCTCACATCACCCACAGCACCGCAGCGCCGTCTACTGGGCCACGTCGCTTCGACGTCCACGTGTCAGGCCTACTAATACATAGGGTCCACAACCACAGCCGTGTCTGGCTCACCACCAACCTCAACCTCGCCCACAGGCTTATACATAATAACAATTAACAAGGTCGTAGTCATAGTGTTCCACATTAACTCAATAATAATCTAGTCGACAAAATATCATAACACTATGATCACTATAACATAGAACAACATCCAAGTCTCAGTAAGAAGACCGTCACATAATGACACCTCAAACAACTCAGTATAAGACCGTCACATAATATTATCACAGCCAAACTTAGTATAAGACCGTCACATATAACAATTATTAATAACCCACATAAAACACTTAACATACAAGTACAAATAAATTACACGAGTTGAGTAGGGAAACCTACCTCAGCAGTAAACTCGTCGCAGCGGTACTCGAAATCTAGCGAAGAGTCCTTTAACCACCTTGCGCCTAATATAATTTATATTACGTAAATTAGTTACCGTTTAAATAATAAAATACGTTATATACTATTGTCTGAGACCTGAAGTACATGGCTAGGCCACAGCTAGGCGACGACCTACCCCCAACCCGGGCCATGACCAGCCACGACCGGCCACGCCCAAGTGACCCTAGGCCCTCGGCCAACCACCCTCAGCCCTAGTAGGCCTCGTTCGAGCCTCTCACCACGGCGAGACACCCCTCGACCAAACCCGTCACCAACGCCACCCATATCCGGAGTTTATGGGTCAACACCGTCTCAAACAAAATCACTAAGCCATCTTATCAAATTAACGGAAACCATTCTCACAATTACGATAATTATTGTCTGAAGGCTCGGGACAAAGTGTACGAAAACGCATAAAAATTATATAAAAATAAACTAGAGAACGGTGGGATCATACTTACGATCGAAAGGATGAAATTTGACGGAGAGATCGTCCTAGAAAATGCGCCCTAGTCTTGTCTTTTCGCCTCCCCTAGCCGTCGGTCTCCCCTCCCCCCTTTTTGTTTTGTTTGTCTTTTGTGTGGAAAGTGTCAAGTGTGATGTGATTTGGGTGTTTATATACCCCGAGTCCCTTAGTACACTTAAGTGAATCCCGACTCACTCCTTTTCTTCTCTTTTTCGGCCCATTACTAGGTTCATAGGTTTGTTTCAACATCACTTGGTGAAATCCGACTCATTTATCATATATTAAACCGCTTTACTAAAATATAAGGTATAAAGTATACTTAAACTAACTTAAATAAAACAATAACGACTAATAATCCGTAATAATAGTAAGTAGATAATAAATAAATAATTATAGGGTATTACAACGGGCCTTCTCCGTCCCCTCAACTCATGACGAAACACAATGAGGTATGTGCTCCGTTGCAGGGCAAGAGGGGGCTTGCGGAAAATTAGATACATCCTAACATGAATCACATAACAAGCAATAGGATGCATTAACAAAAGAAAAAACCACTTTCCTCATCTAAGTGGCGGAGTCAACTAAGAGGGAATAAAGGCATACACTGCGTCGCAAATACTAGTTCAACAAACCACTAAGTATAAAAGGATGGATTCAAATCACCTCCAAATCATGTTAAACTAGACTACTTTCATCCTCAATTACCAAATTGCTTTTGTCAAGGGCGATCGAATGGCGTGGAAGGATGATCCCCATGATGCTAGCGGCATAAGACATGAAAAACCTCGAATTCTCTACAAATGTAAAGGTCATGGATCGTCCCAAGCTCGACAAGGTGGCATAACAAAACGTTTTTGGGGAACGAAATGCTCAAGTCATTATTTAAAAAGGTGGATATTTGACTATCATTCAAAATTTGACCTCATTCGACTTTCACTTTCAAAACTTGAGATGGAGTTTGTCCCATGCGTGCTAATGTCATTTGCTTTCGCCAATCACTTATTAGGCAACTGGTTAACCTCTAGACAATAGTTTTTCGGGGTGATAGTCACTTTGTCTTTGGTTGGTTGAATTCACAACCATTTGGGGGCCTAATTCAATTGATCCCTCTCCAAAGCACATCGAAGTGGTATGCCTCCATCAAAACGACTTAATTCCGCGAAATTTCAACCTTTCAATACATTATGAGGTTTCATTGGCAATTAAAACATTTCCACAACACAAAATCTTTGAAATGAGCACTTCAAACTTATTTATGAAAAGCATTTTTGGGTTGCCAAACCACCAAGTTAATCAAGGTCACCTGGACAAGTTAACCAACTTCATATCGCATCACGAGGTTGGAAAGGTGACTCACATGCAAACCCTTGACTAGGCATTGGGTCATGGGTCGAAAGACACTAGTATGACACAATATAGGGTGTTTCAAATTCATTCTAGTAGGCAAAGTCTTAAGTTGAAAAAGAGTATTTGTAATGGCCTAAACGCTCTTGTCAAAGTTCCCAATTAGGCATTTTTCAAAACATTTTACCTAATATAACTATATGCTATGATGCAACTAGTTTATACATGTTATAATGCAAGTGAAACTATCAAACTATATGCCAAAAAGACTAATGCAACTAATCCTAACAACAGATAGGCACACATCACCAAGTTCCCAAAATTGGAACATCATCCTCAACATACAAACCCATCCTCCGCAATTATAAATAAGAGAAAATAGAGGGAGATAGAAGAAGAGATATCATCGATTATACCAAGCGTCTTCTAGCTCCTTAGCACATGTCTCCAATATTCCAAATTTACCTATGCATTTTATTACAAAAACAATATATACTAGGCATATTTATAAGATTTTTTGAAATTTTTAGGTTCTTTTGAAATTTTCTCATAATTATAAGCATTTACAAATATATACAAAGGAGATATTTCCCTCCCCACACTTAAGATTCACATCGTCCTCGATGGGACTAATGTAGGGAGAGGAATAGGAAAATAAAGGATAAATTTTTGGATTTGGAATTTTTTGTCAAAAATAAAGAACTTGTTTTTGTATTTTGAAATTTTTCATGAAATAAAATAACGTGTTTTTGTATTTTTAAATAATTGAATTTCCTCTCCACACTTATTTATTTACATAATTTGCAATAGAAAGAAATGTGTGGAGGAAAATCGGAAATTAAGTACATATTTTTAAAAAAAATCAACTTTTTTGAATTTTTCTTTTCTTTTTTGATTTTTGAATAAAGAGATGCAATGCATGAGCTAACTAGATGTCATATTAAATATGATGCAATTAATTCTATATGAATGCAATTAAGCTACTTGTGCATGTGAACTAATCATATATTACAAATGCATGCTAAGTAAAGCAAGACTAATGGTATGAATGCATGATTTGGGAGATCTAATTTAAATTAACTCCTATTCGGATCATGTTAAGTAAGTGTAAATGCAACGAAAATGCAATTAAAGTAAGGGATGAGTATATGCAATGCAGTGGTTCTTTGGGAACTCCACCAAACCCCTTCATCAAGGAGGCTTCAATCAACTGGGATCCCCCTCTTGGAATCCCGCATTCCCCTTACCAACTTCGAATTTTCCCATAGAGCAAGAGCCCCCAAGCTTTGACAATATTTCATGTAAACCATTCATTGCATGACGTTCTTCTAACCATTTTCGGGCCACTTCTTCTTCAATATTTTTCTTGTCATGGACAAGAGCTTCTTCCTTTTCAATGTTGGGGTCAAATTTCTTTCTCCACTTTGATTTATTTATCCATATTTTTGGTTTCTTCTTCTCTTCTCTCGGCTTGGCTTTTGGAGTGGTGTTGGTGCTAGAATAAAACTCGGGAGGGAGGGTATTGAGGTGTTCCCCTCCCCCTTAAAGCTTCAATTCCTCTTTGCCTTTTTCATATTCTATCACCAACACTTCATTTTCCCTTTTTTCATCAATTTTCTTTGGTGTTTCTTGGGCAAGAAGGTAGTTAAGCATCTCAACATTGACCATGGCACCAACTATTGGCTCTCTCAATGCATCCGGCAACTGGAATTAAACATTCTCATCTCCAACATTGAAGGACAACCTCCCCTTTTGCACATTAATGATAGCTCCTCTCGTAGCCAAGAATGGTCTACCAAGTATTATGTGGGAGTTATTGCCCATGGGGATGTCCATCACCACAAAGTCGATGAGAATAGATAGAGTTTCCACCTTAACCAACATGTTCCTAAGGACTCCATAAATTGGAGATTTAATTGTCCCATCGGCAAGCTTAATGGTTAAAGGAGTGTGAGATAAGTTTTCAATTTCAAGTCGCTTCACAATGGCAAGTGGAATGACGCTCACACTTGCCCATAAATCACACAAGGCATTGTCAATCTTTTGAGTCCCGATGGTGCATGTGATTGAGAAGCTTCCGGGGTCGCCAAGCTTGTTAGGCATTCTGCTTGATGTGACCAAGTTACACTCTTTGGTTGAGGCAACAAGCTCATGGTTATTGAAACTTATTTTCTTTGAAATAACTTCCTCTAGGAAGTGGGTGTAGTGAGGCTTCTCTTTCGTGAATGGAGGTGTGGGTTCCATTTGTTCCACCAAGTTCATGAATTTTTCGCATTGTGAGTCTTCATTGGTCACCTTCTCTTTTGGAGGAAAAGGTAGGTGTGGCACACATGGAGTCTTTGGTGTAATCATGGGTTCCTCAAGAATTGTTTCATCCACCAAGTCACAATCATTTTCTACTAAGGAGGTCTCTGGGTTGGTCTCAACTTCTACACTCGCAATTGGTGCTTTCATAATTTCTTCAAGAACAAATGCATCATCAATTTCACAATCTCTCGGATCACCAACTTTGGGAGTGGGTGATTTTGTCATTATCATGTCTCCTTTTTCCCGATTGGCTTCTCTTTCAAGATTGTCATCAAGAACCGTCATTTTTTGCTCAAGCACAAAGTCATGTTCCATGCTCTTTCCTTTGGGCTCATTGTCAACCTTTTGAATTTTTGACATCATTGGGATAGAATTCTCCTTTGCCATAAAAAGGGGTATTGCATTAAACGACTCTTCTTGATTTGAGAATGCATATGATGACTCTTCTTCTTCCGCTTCAATTCCCAACATGATGACATTAAGTTCTTTTGCCTTCATATGATCTCTAGGATGTTGCATGCCCTTGTCCTAGAAATCCACCAGGTGGTCTTTGTGTAACACCCCTACTTACCAAGCAGCCTTAAGTAGGTCTTCCCTGATAACTAAGGGCGCACCATCTCGGTTGCCCGGGGTAAGTATATCAAATTGACCATCCAAGAAATTTTATTAATTATATTACGAGTTTATAACGGAGACTGAACAACAACTCAACTATACATACTAAAAGATAAATACAACTGATGACTCTACTACCGACTACAGGCATCACTATGTCAGACGATCTCCCAACCCGTAGCATACACCAAGCAACATTGCATCCATATGATCAACTAAACCTTCAAGCATCCTGCTCACCATCCCCGAATGGATCATCACAGTTTTAAAAACATAAACGGGGTCAATCAACTGTATAACAATATAATATAATAACAAAGCATTAGCATCCACAGTGACCGTCACCAACATCCCCATACTCCAAAGTAACCAGTAACCAACTATACACGGAGGTGCATAGCCCTTCCAGATTACCCATCGCAACGGGTAATCCACACCGCCAATAGGGAACGCAGCTGTACCACCTAAGCCCCGCTCATTACAACGAGTGAACCCAAGTCCATTAATGTGCACATCCCCCTTGCGTCGAGAAACACAAGAGGCGAACAATGGGGTTGAGACCATCTCTCGCAATGGCTCATAATACCAACGTCAATACCAATAAAATAACAATACCATAACAACAACATATCTCAATCACAAGGTAACAACAAAGATCATCACATGATACACCAAATTGTTCTACAACCAACTGAGTAGGGAAACCCTACCTGGACAGCAACCCAAGAAGCACCGATCAACGCATACACGATCACGGAATATCGCTATCGACACCTACAACGATGGTACAACCAGATTACACACAACTATAACCCTAACCCAAAACCTACAGATGGTGACGATGACTTACCATACAAGAAGGACAGGTGACTATACTGGAACTAACGCACGCATCCAATCCCATGGAGGTATTCTAGGTTGAGACTTGAAGGTTAGGTAGAGAGGTGAAAGGTAGAGGGAGAAGCGTTTTGATTTTAGGTTTGCGGAAAAGAAATAAAATAAAAAGATTCCGGGTTAAGACTTCCGCGTAACATTATATTACGCTGTCACTTTCACACTCGGTCGAGTACCAACATACTCGACCGAGCCAGCCACACTCGGTCGAGTGCCCCACACTCGACCGAGTGTCCCTTACTAAGTCGAGTTCCCGCGTCAATAACAACGAGTCTAACATGGTCAAAGGTACTCAAGGACAGTCAACGGGTCCCCCAATGGGGCGAGTATTACACTTTGGGGGTGTACAAGAGCTTGAGAAGTCACTTGAGCTTCAAGGTTTCTGTGGGGGTGTAGAGGTTTTTCATTCCTTGTTGTGTAGCATTTGCCAATTCTTCTATCTTCTTAACCAAGTTGTCATATTTAGCATCTTCCATAGAATTACTTGCTTCAGGTGGAGGCTCTTGATTGAAAGGTTGGTTGGCAAGTGGAAGAGGAAAGCCATATCCATGACCAAAAACTTGATCAAACCCTTGATTAGTTTGATTTCCTTGGTTCCCTTGGTAGAAGTTTTGATTACCTTGGTTACCCCCATAATTTTGGTACCCTTGAGGCTGGTTTCCAAAATTTTGGTTTTGATTGTTGTTTGACCATTGATTTTGGTTACCGAAGTTGCTCCTTTGATCTTGACCTCCACCCCTTGGTTGAGAAAATCCGGGTGGGTTTGTGTTTATTGTTGAATGTGTTATGGGTTTTGCACATTCATGCTCTTATAACTCAAGAGTGGACTATTTCTCATAACCGGATGATAAAATTTGGAGTTTGGGTTGTAGTTGTTTTAGTTGTTGAGAGGTGGCCTTGGTGGCCTCATGTTGTTGTTGTAACTTTGGAAAGCATTGACCTCTTGGACATTTTTATCATGTACCATTTTGTAAGCATTATTACCACATAAATTGGAGGTATTGCCAACTCCCCCACATATCTTACAAGATGGATTAGGAATCACCTCTTCCATGGGTGGACCATGGGAGGTGTTAGCTTGGTTCACTTGATTCCGTTGCATTTGTTCAAGCTTCTTTGTGAGGATATCGATCTTAGCATTGGTCTCGGCATTTGATCTAGATTGGTTCTCTTGAGGATAGCGGCTACTCCTTCTCAACAAGTTACCTCTTGAACCGTAGTTTGACTCCGAGTCAACCATTTGTTTTTGATTAGGGTCGACCCTTCTTAATCTCCTAAATGATAGAATTCTTCCCCCACGGAGGCATTCACCATCTCTTTAGTCTTAGGTAAAAATGTTTGAAAGAAAGTTTGGGTGGTATACCAAGCTGGACTTCTGTGACATGGACAGTGGGAAAGGAGGTCTTAAAACCTATCCCAAGCTTCCCCTAGAGACTCTCCATCTTCTTGTTATAATGTGGTTATCTCATTCCGGAGCATAGCGGTCTTAGCAGAGGATGGGTAGTATTTAGCTAGAAAAGCCTTGGCTAAGGTATCCCATGTGGTGAAAGTGTTTGGTGTATGAACATTCAACCAACGATCCGCTTTATCCCTTAAAGAGAATGGAAATAACATCAATCTTAGGGTGTCTTTCGGGACTTTATTACGCTTCATCATTGCAACCTTGCTCTTAAACTTTCTAAGGTGGGCATGAGCATCTTCATCAATGTGTCCACCAAAGTTGTCCCTCTCAATTGGACCTACTTGAGCGGGGTGTATCTCAAAGTTGTTAGGATCCTAAAGCCCGAAGTTAATTGGAGCGGAAGTATCATCATGGTTTGGGCGGTTGTGTTCTCGTAAAGCCACCATTTGTGGAGGTTGAATGAGTGTATTTGGTGGTGTTTGAAGAGGTGTGTTTGGAAGTATCAAGTTATGGAAGGGGTATTCATCTTGTGGATCAATTGTGACGGTTGTTTGTTGTTAAATAGTGGTTTCAAGGTGCGTTTGGGTGGTTGTGGTTGTTTGTTTTGTGGTTGTTTGGGAGGTAACCCGAACTCTTGCTAAGGTCCTAGTTCGTAAAGCTCGAAAAAGCCTTTCCGGGTCGGATTTGTAGAGTAATGGATTATCGTTCCTCCTAGGCATACAACTTGACAAACAATGAGACTCCTAGTGCTTTAGGGGCACTAGGGATTAACAAAAACACACACTCTTCAAGAAACTACTAAATTAAACAAACAACAAGAACTAGACTAAAGCTAAGATCCAAATAGACTAAGTATAACCTAACGTCATCCTCGACAACAGCGCCATTTTGATGCTCGGATTTTTCGTTGTTTCCAGCCCAAAAACTATTTATAAAACCCCAACTAAATTAGTATAATCGGGGTTGAATCCACAAGGATTGCGGGATGTATACTTAATTCATTCAATTCTCAAATTAGTATTAACAAAGAAGGAAGTTGATTGATTATAAGCTAATATGCAAACTAGATATGAAAATAAGCTAAAAGAAGGAGTAATTGATCAAAGATGGAAAAACTAGAGCATTTGGGTTCACTTGGGTGATTGAGCGTGAAACGAGGTTAAAACAAGATATGGATGATCACAATGGTCAAGGGTTTATGACTAATTTCTTAGTCTCCTTAAGTTCATTAACTGATCTTCATTCGGTTAAGATAAACTCATTACACACATAACACATCGACTTTCTAATAGCTTAATCACCAAGATAGATAATCTAATAGAAAAGGGCACCAAGATAAGCCAAACACGCGAGGAAAAAGTTCAAACTTTCATTCAAATAATCCTACAAACACTTCATGTGCATGAAAGTGAAGACCAATAAATAACCCAAATCTAAATGTTAACAACCCAAATTCAAGCCCATTGACAACCCAAGATCCCCCTAAGCTTTAGATAAGACTACTCACACATGTTCATGGATGAGAAATCGACAACAAATTGCAACAATCCACAAGTAGACACTGTAAACATGATAAAGATTACTACTTTGAATGAATAACAAACAAGTAAAACGATAAATGTAAACTAATGAAGTAAATGTAAACAAAACATGAGAATTATACCAACTAAGAGGAAAGTAATGAATTTGGATTGAAATAAGTAAGATGAATTTCTTCTTCTTTCAAATTGCAACCCAATACTAAATGTAAACTAATGAGAAATTGAAGATTTTGCATAAACTAAAGAGTAATTGAAATTATATTGAAGAAACATTACAACTTTTATAAAAGACGGTTTTAATACTAGTACATAGGATATTTTTCTAATGTAAATTAATGTATGAAAAATTAAGGGACGTACTTTTTCACATACGGATTTTACTCTTTCACATACAGTTTTTACAATTTTACCCTTATCATTTTTTTTCATTCTATCATTCAATTAATATTTTTTCTCCATTTTCTCATTTCCCTTAACCACCACCACCGCTTACTCCGATCGGAAAATTAAATCAAGTTAACTGATTGTTGAATTTAGTCGTTTTTTCTGGAATGATGTACTTCCACAAAGTAAGTTGGTAGATTGAGTTCTCTTAAATAAAGCCTAGTACGTGGCATTCCATGGCCTTGATTTTGATTTATTACTTACTTTTGTGCGTCAATTTGCAATTGTTGCGGTGCTTTTGAATTTCGATATCTAGTTATTTGTTTTTGGGTGTGAGTCGACAATATTGTTGCCGTTTTCTACTTTGTTGACTCCGGCCACCACGGCCTAGTACCACTCATTGTGCCAATTAACTACCCTCGCGCTCCACCGCCCACAACCTAGAACCACCGTCCACCATCCAAAACACCTAATTGATAATAATTGATAAACAAGTTAACATAATAATTTTACTAATTAACAAACCCTAATAATTTTAATAAAACATATTATTAATTGACAGTGAAATTAACAGGCTAATTGGAGTATTGTGATCCATGTTTTTAGAATAGAACAATTAGATTCAATTTTAGGGAAAGGTTAGGTAAAGCTTAATTTGTTTAGGTTTAGGAAAATGGTATGGTATGTAAAGTTAATGAAAAAGTGTATCTGAAAGAGTAAAGTCCGTATGTGAATAAGTAATTCCGAAAATTAATGTATGAAGTTCCTCTCTATAAAACATAAGACTAGCCTTTTATATTAATCCTAAGTTTTGGGCCTAATCTTCCCTTTTAATTTCTGAAACTTAGCCCAAAACTAATACT
>VHZZ01008804.1:21201-33629 GCA_009801015.1 Silene noctiflora
CAACCGTTCTCTTTGTTAACCTACAAGAATGGTTCAAAATATTAACCGTTCTCTTTCCTTCTCATATTTGCGCGCTCACACTAAAAATAACAAACAGACCAGTTCCGCGTTCAACCATTCTTTAAGTGGCGTTCTCCTTGCCCTAAATTGTAGTAGTGTTTGAGAAAAAGAAAAAACTTGTAACCGAGAATTAATCAAGAAAATTGAGTAATCTGCCGAAATGTATTTTCAACAAAATATTTTTTATACCACAAACATAATGATTTCAACTTTTAAATTCTCTTTTTTTTTTTTAACATCACGAAACTAATAATAGTGATTTATAGTTTTATATTATACATAGTGTGAACCTCGTGGACTCGTGGTTATCTAACTAAATAAATACGTACATTGCAATGGAATGCGAGATTTTAAGAACTTTGATATTTAAAACCGCAATGTTATTAAGCGACAAGTAAAACTTAAGTTTACAAAGCTTTTATACAAATTACAACTTAATTAGACATAAGGGATCTCAATCCTTCATTAATACACAATTGCAATAATAAGTACAAATCTAAATTACTACTAGAAGGTAAACCGGTGTAAGTACAACGCTTACTAGCTTACTCGTCTAAATCTCGTACAAACACCAACCTGCATCCTGTTCATTCATTAAAATGAGTAGTATTCAATACATATGAAGTCAACGTTATTCAACAATAGCATACGAGATATTCAAATGAGATAACCCAGTCAAACAAAGCATCATACAATCATAATTGATAAGGAAACTTTAGGCTAATACCAACATCATGTGACAAGAATAATAAGAGGGTGACAATATAATGCATGTGAGTGAAAACTGTAGTCATTTCCTTTGAAAACATTTTATATGAACGGGACGTGACTACTATGCCACATGCACACCTATGGCTTGCATCTTATCACAAGTACGAATGGGAACATCAATCCCACAGATCATATCGATAATAGGTGGCTTCCATCTCACCCCTAGTGCTCAATAGGACAAAAAGACATTAAACACAAAATTCATACAATCCAAGACATAACTCTCACGGTAAATAACATGTACAATGCATCGTGACAAAGAAAGGCAAGATGGCTCTAGACTCAATACTCTGATAGGACGGAAATAATGATAAGATCCTAATCTAAACCCAGATCCAGACTCTCGGAATGAACATTTTCCTATACGACATGCGATAAACATTTCACATCCGGGAATCGATAGATGGCATATACAACAGTACGAAAGGCCGAGTAACCTTAATTCAGTAACATGTCACATACAACTATACCAAAGATCCGAAAGAAGGTGGAAGAGTAACCGCAATCCGGCAACATGTCACATACAACCGTACCAAAGGTCCGAAAGAAGGAAAGATAAAGTCAAGCTAGTACGTTAAGCACATTTACACCACCTCGCATAAATACAACATTTGATGGCCGGTTCGACTAACGCTACACGTTCACCTACCAACAACGTCGTCATATATCACAAACAACATAGTTTCAAAGACCATTTGTGGTAAACGTGTCACACTTGAGTTAAACGACCAAAAACTCACTTAATATGTGAATTAAACATAAGCAGCGTGTTCCAATGATAAGAAGTGTCAACACACTTCACCATAAATAGACATTAGAAACAATTTTAAGAAGCATAATTAAGAAGTAACATAAACCCTAAATCAAAACAAGTTTATAACCCGACTACAATAAGGGTCATATTTAAACGATCATAAATTGAGTTTTAGACATGATATTGGGGTGATTCCAATTGGAGGTGAAAACTTATCCTCATACAGTTCTAATTAAAGACGGGTTTGTAGCATTTACATATTAAACCTTATTTTAATAAAAATAGCATTTTTATGTAAGTTTGTAGAATTTGGGACTGTCTTGCCCAAATTGAACCTAAAGACGGGTTTTACATCAATTTTTAGTGGAAATCGAGTCAAATTGGTTGTTGGGCCAAGTTAAGCCTTTTAGGCCATTCTAGTGTTCTTTATGTGTGGAAAACTCTCACACTTCTTTTTTAACCTTCACAAAAATCTGAAATTTCTCATCTTTGATGCAACTCAAATCGGAGACTCGGATTTGGATAATGGGCTAAGTGGTATTGATAAAATTCAAGTCGATGACAATATAGTTAACAATGAGCTGATGGTGCAAACAGTGGACAGCGGTGTTGATTACTTGGGCTTAATTCGTTCTCATTTTGTTTCTATACTCTATTGGACCTTGGGCTGAATTGGAGCACACCAAATTGAAGCGTTGTTGGGCCGCCCCACTCGGCCACCTACCAGCCAAATAAAGATCTTATCCTACAAATAAAATATCTAGTTGAATCACTTGGTAGTTGCAGCCTAGACTTTGATAATTCTTATGCTTGAGACTTTGATAATTCTTATGCTTGTAACTTTGATAAATATTATGCAAAGTTGAGGGCTATATAAGACCCCCTCGACCGTGTGAATGAAACACACCATGAATAATACAAACATTTGCTTTCTTTTAAAATTGTTCATTTTAGAAACTTTGGTTTTTATTCGACGCGATTGAATAATTACTAGGTTGTTCTCAATAGGTCTTGAGCATCGATTAGCATTGTCGAGTTATAGGTCTAGCTCGTCAAATATCCGTTCTTAACATATCATTTGTGTGTTTCAAATATCACGATTCTGATTAGGTTGCACCTAGTGCATTCGAATCTCGTCGTGTGTTTGATTGTTCTTTCGTTATTACCTCTCAAAAGCTAGTATTACAGATCCAGAATACGAAATTGAACAGTACGTCTGACTGTTCAATTCATTGGTTTCCGCTGCAATCTCACGAGTTCTATTCTTCGAGTAGAATTCGCATCATAAGTGGTATCAGAGCCTCGGCTCTTGATCCGTTTTTGTGCTATGGATTACACTAGTCCCTAATTTTTGAATAGTCTAAGGGAGGATTTGATAGACCTCCATGAGAATAACCCAAGGTGGCAGCCTAGACGTGGTGAATGGGTGATCAAACTGTTTCAAATTAAACGAACTGCTCGAGTTCATTGGTGGGGCAGATCCCGAAGCCTGTTTGGAGTGGGAACGGAAAATAGATCGTATGTTCGACTTTAAGGAGTTGGATGATGAACAAAGGTGCAAGTATGCGATTCTAAAACTTAGCAAAGGGGCATCCCTATGGTTCGAAGCAATGAAAGCCAAGAGGGTGCGCGCGGGAAAGGCAAAGATTGAGTCTTGGTAGTCCTTGAAACGTAAACTCTGCAAAATGTATGTGCCAACGACCCACAGATTAGCCAAAGATCGTAAGATTGATGATTTGAAACAAGGAAAATTAAGTGTCAATGAATATATCGACGAATTTGAAAGTTTATCCTTGATGGACGAATTGGAGGAAGTAGAAGAGCAAAAAATGTCTCGGTTTTTGAGGGGATTAAATTATAACATTGCTAATATCGTTGAATTATACCTTCATTCTGATTTTGATACTCTATGTGGCTTGTGTTTACAAATTGAGACACAAGGGAAAACGAGAATTGGGGGAGTAAAGGGCGAGAGTAGCAAGCCTACTTGGGTTGATTCTGATTTCACTTCGAAATTTGGTTTGTCTAGAGCTAACCCAACCCTAGACACTCAGTCCACGGTTTTTTATAACACAAATCCGTCCCCTAAGACCACCAATGTACCCAAGGAAACAAATCTGGCCAAAGTTCGTTGCTTTAAGTGTCAAGGGTTTGGACACTATCAAAACGCATGACCTAATAAGAGAGTTGTGACTTTGAGAGAGGTTAAGGATATGCAAGATGAATTACTTATTGAAGAAGACGAGACTATGGGAGGTATATTTAATCTCAACGGGACCGAAGAGGATAAAGAGCTGGCCGAGACCGAGGTTTACGTTGCACCTGTTTTTGACACTTTGGTTATTCGTTCATTGCAAGCTAGTTCCGTTCCAACTAATTTGGAGCAACGTGATCAATTGTTTCATACGAAGTGCCAAGTGAAAGATAAGTGGTATGGTGTAATTATTGACGGTGGGAGTTTTACAAACGTAGCTTCAAGCGAGATGGTGTCTAAGTTAGCTCTACCAACCATGGCGCATCCAAATCCGTATGCCTTACATTGGTTAGGTGATGATAAGAAAGTGCAAGTTTCAAAGCAGGTCCGTGTATGTTTTACTATGGGTTCTTATGAAGACGAGGTTGTATGTGACATGGTTCCTATGGATGCTTGTCACATTCTCTTGGGGCGTCCATGGCAATATCATCGGGACGTGGTACATAGAGGCCGAAGTAATGAATATGAGCTGGTTTCTAATGGCAAGAAGGTTGTTTTAAGGCCTATGTCTTCACAAACTGTCCGAGCTATGCGTTCTGGTCTCAAGAAAAGATCAAGTCTCACTATGCTAGTCATGGACGAAGAGTTTGAGTCTGATTTAGATGAAGCGACATTATATGGCAGCAACATAAGTTGGTCGATCGATTTTAATCGTCCACCTATTTTTGATGATTATGACGATGGGGAGGCGTGTCTTGCTCATGTCAAAGAACCATCTAATTTATCCAATTCTGACCAGAAATTCGAAGTTGTTGCTAAGCCAAGCACGCTAACCATCGATGCTAACAAGTTATTGGTTCATAAGTTTTGTGATTTGATTGAATTCCATGTACAAAGGGCTGCTACATTTGTGAGAATTTTGGTTCGTCCAATGAGCATAATCGACAACATGGAGGTTGTGTCCATGCTTGTGCATGGAGGAAAATGGGGAGGACAGCACAAGGACACTCTGAAATCAAAAGGAAAGATCAAGATGCAGCCATGTCACGAAGATGGTCTGAGCTCACTGTTTAGATACCTCTTTTCTTTTGCTCTTTTGTTTGTTTTTGATCCCGGTGCATTCAAGCAACTGGAATTGAGGTTAATTCCTTTCCAAGGGGGAGGGGATTATACAACTCAAGTCGGTGACTCGAATTTGGATAATGGGCTAAGTGGTATTGATACAATTCAAGTCGATGACAAAAGGGTTAACAATGAGCTGATGGTGCAAAGAGTGGACATCGGTGTTGATTACTTAGGCTTAATTCGTTCTCATTTTGTTTCTATACTCTCTTGGACCTTGGGCTGAATTGGAGCACGTCAAATTGAAGGGTTGTTGGGCCGCCCCACTCGGCCACTTACCAGCCAAATAAAGATCTTATCCTACAAATAAAATATCTAGTTGAATTACTTGGTAGTTGTAGCCTATGCTTTGATAATTCTTATGCTTGAGACTTTGATAATTCTTATGCTTGTAACTTTGATAAATCTTATTCAAAGTTGAGGGCTATATAAGACCCCCTCAACCGTGTGGATGAAACACACGAAGAATAATACAGACATTTGTTTTCTTTTGAAATAGTTTATTTCAGAAACTTTGGTAATTATTCGACGCGTTTGAATAATTACTAGGTCTTTCTCAATAGGTCTTGAGCATCGATCACCATTGTCGAGTTATAGGTCTGGCTCGTCAAATATCCATTCTTAACATATCATTTGTGTGTTTCAAATATCACGATTTTGATTGGGTTGCACCTAGTGCATTCGAATCTCGTGGTGTGTTTGATTGTTCTTTCGTTATTACCTCTCAAAAGCTACTATTACAGTTCCAGAATACGAAATCGAAAAGTATGTTTGACTGTTCAATTCATTGGTTTCCGCTGCAATCTCACGAGTTCTATTCTTGGAGCAGAATTAACATCAATCTTACATCTCCATTAAACACCATTTTTACTTGAGAGGTTAAAACTTGCATAAGTCTCTCATATCTCCGCCAAATTTTCCCATATTTGCGCCAATCTTCTTCTTTTCTCACTCTCCATCTTTCCAAGTAATAAAGTCTAGTCCTTTCTCAACTTTTCTAAAATTCCGTCTTTCAAGGGTTAGAGTAATTGACTTGATTTTTTTAAATTGTTGCTTAGGAAGCAACGGTTAAGACTCGGACGCGGATCGCTACGAGATTGACGAGACTTTGGAAGACTAGAAGTGCAAAAAGGTAACGATGATATGTTACTCGTTATTATATCAATTATGTGTTTTATTTGTGAAAGATTGGTCTTTTAATTGATAAATTTAGTGACTTTACTCTTAATACATGTTCTTGATTGGATAATTGTTGTTGTTGGATGTTGTCTTAAACTTGTATGAAGAGTTTTAAGCATGTTGTTATAATTACTTTCAATTGAGTGAAATTAAATGTTTACATAGGTTTAATTAGTGAAATCCGCCTCAATTAAGCCCTAATTACCATGTCTTAATATATTGTCAGACACCATGTTTGAAGTATTACAAGGGTAAAGTTGGGATTTTGATTATTTGATTTTGGAGCAAACCCATGTTTATAGGGGTTGTTCATGTGTCCATTGTTTCTTAGTGTTGAGCATTGGTGAGTTTACATGAGGTTCACTTTCTTTAACTAAAGAAAAAGATGAAGATCTAAGTGTTTCACCCGTGTCTAGCCGAGGCGTGAAAGTTTACCCGGCTCGATAAAGTTATTCCCGATTGGGTAAAATGTGTTTTTTTGGGTTTTGTAGCTGAGGGGTGAAATTTCACCCGACCGGGTAAAACTTTCCCCGGTCGGGAATAATTATACCCGAGCGGGTAAAACTTTTCCTACGCTGTCGCGTTATACTAAAATGATCATATCTCCGTCGTTTCTTGCTTGTTTTGGGCGTCTGACCTACCGTTAGAACCATGCTATCACCTCCAATTTGTTTAACCTCATTCTAATTTCTAGAAGTCAAGTTATGACCGTTTAAAGTTGACCCTTATTGTATTCGAGTTCTAAACTTGTTGTTTTGTATTAGGGTTTATGTTTTTTGTTGATTATGCTTCTTTACCTTTGTTCTAATGCTTATGAATGATTTGTAAACACTTTTTATCATTATGACATCTTGTAATTGTTCCCTTCATAGTTTTAATGACGTTTTTTAGATGTTTCACCCTATTTTACCATGTTTACTCCTATTCGTCATTGTAGTCATGATAGTGGGATCTCATTTATTGTTAGGCATGTTGTCTTCTTATGGTAGTGTCATTGTGCATTATATACTAATTTGACATTGTTTACGCCAATATTGTTCCGTTCTGACGAGATTTGGTTATCTTATACTCTTTCCGCCTCTTTCGGGCCGTTCTGTCGAATTCGGAGTACTCAGCTTCCATTCCGTTGCTTCGAGTTTTAAATGCGAAACGTTTATCGCATGTCGAATCGGGAAATGTTCATCCTGAGAGTCTGGCCAGGTTTAGACTAGGACCGTACTATATTATCGTCATCCTACCGGGAGGAATTGAGTTTAGAGAAGTAAAGTCTTGCATAGTTTTGGTTATATGCATATATCATTTACCATTAAAGTCATTCTCATGTTTGAATAAGTTGTGTGCATATATCCATTGTAACACCCGCTACTTGCCTGGCCAAGACAACAGAGGAATGTTACCATCTCGATAAGTTGTGTGCATATATCCAACTAGGTAACTCGGCTCCAAGTCTGGAGCGCGTCCCGTCTCCCGCGTGACACAAAACCAACCTGTACATAACCTACTCCCCCATATGATCAGAAATATCATATGGATCGACATAGGCCACCCTGAAAATAGGTGCAAATTTACACATAGCCACAAATGTCAGTTCAATAATATAAACATCTAAGACACAACATATGAAATATGATTATGCAACACGACAATGAGATGCATACAACACGACTTCCAACCACACCACTCAATGGCCAACTCCGATACCAAGGACACACCCACGGTACCCACAACCCGGTGACGGCACCGCGGCACCGCCCGCTAAAACAGCCAGACCGCAACTCGTAAAAAGGTACTCCGGACACACCGGTGGTACCGGGCCAGAGAGCGACTCGGATCCCCTGCTAGACGACGTGACTCAACCGCACGTGTCCATCCATAACTCAAACCATTAATGAACACAACAAACAATACCACCGTAACGCCGCCAACAACCTCCAGAAACTCGTATAGCACAATATGCAATACAATGTATAACAACACATCATTCCATATATGCAATAGTCATCATACATGCCTCATTCTCGTATAAAATGGATACCAAATATACCAAATACTCGTATATGCCAACAATTAAGAGATACCTCAATACATGCCTCACAACTAACATGTTACAATGCAATCCAATGTAATCATGGACCAACAATAACCATTCGTCATCATGCTATCATGAATTACCGACACTATTATAAGACTAACCACATTTACTTCCAACAATCATGTTATAATGCATTACTCACACAACAACGACATATGCAACCATTTACTCTTATTGAAATCGAGTAAGATTAACCTACCTTTTGTTAGAGTGGGTGTCCTCCACAAGAGTGGGTATACATAATAAATCTCATTTAAGGAATATACCTGGGATATTCATTGGCAATACTAGTCAGTTGATCAGCGTATATCGGTAACGGTTGGCCAACTAGGATTTGACGTTACTGTCGTGTGACGACGGTGTTTAGTTGATCCCTTTCGGTCACACTTAAAGGAACGAGCTCCAATAGTAAACTAATTATTTATATTTGATAAAGTTTAATTAGTCCCTTGATAAATTGATTAAAATGTTAGCTAATTGTGTTATTTAGAGAGATCGAATTAAGAACTTGTGCCGATATAAATTATTATTTAATTATGCGATAATTGGATAATAAAGTAAATAAGATTGATTTTATTAATTAATTGTTAATTACTAAAATGGTACTAACTGACTAATGTGATTAGTGTTATTACATGTGATATGTATATATGCAATTTTACATGTATGTGTGTGTATATATATATATATATATATATATATATATATATATATATATATATATATATATATATATATATATTGTGTTATTAGACAAAAATAATTGGGAAACACTTTATCATATAAGATGATTTAGTGGATATTTACAAATATTTGTGGGACAAATATTAAAAATCTAAATGGACCCACAATTGATATGGGTGCCATGTGAATGAATAAAATAAAGAGTAGTGGACACAATTATTACACATTGTGCATGCCACTTACTTTTGTTATTCTCCATTTCTTTTTGTCTTATCAAATTGTGTAATTATCACAAATATGACACATTGTGTTGTACTTATATTTTCCATATGCATTGTAAGGAAATCTCTACTCTTCTCCTTTATGCCTTTATATTTGCATGCATATTACATAGATCATAAAATAACTAAATTAACAAGTAATTTGGTTACTAATTAGAGGAGTCTACTTAGGGTCTACGGACTTTTATGTGGTATCAGAGCTAGCTTATAGCATGCATGTTTATTTTAGGCATTTTTATCAAGTTATGTGATAAATTGGAAAATTTGAAAATTGGTGTTAAACATTGTTTTTTGGCACGAAATTTTTAGCATGCATACCTAATGATCTCAAATTAATTATGGTCAAATTTGGTAATTTTTGGAGTTATTTGGCTATTTATTTTAATTATCATATGAAACCCAGTCTAGAATGCAATATTTTGGTTAATTGTTAACTAAAAATAGTTTCATGATGATTCAGGCCTTGTAAAATTTATATAGTCTTACATGAATGTTTTAAATAGTGTATATAAAATTTCATAAATTTTTATTGAGGTTTTCTTATTTATTGATTTTTAATGGTTAAAAATCGATAAAGTGGGATTATTATGTTCAAAAATATGAAACGAAATTTTATTGATATGAGAAATTTTTGTATATTCAAAAATATGTTTTAAAAGTTAAAAGTGAAATTTAGAAATTGATTTTACCTTTTCTAGATGTTTATTGGTTTTTATGAGATATAAACCAACAAATGTCGATGTTTTTGTTCTCAAAATCATTTCAAATTTTTGGGGTCAAATTTTTGCCATTTTTGGGTTCCTAGAATTGTTCCAGAATATAAAAGTTTTTTATTTCAAATTTTTATAATGGTTATAATTATTTTTGATTTATTTCATAAACGTTATGATAAAACCGATATAATTAGCAAATAATATTAATTCAAACTAATTAATTATCAAAAAATTAGTGGGACTAATTTTTTAGCGCTAAAAAAGCTTAGACAATTATTTTGAGCTTAAATTTGTTTATTGATTTTTAATGTTTAATAGTCGATATATTCCACAAAACCGAGCTAGATACTTGTGATTGTGCTAAGGGGCGATTTTGGCACGATATTTACTGCATTTTATTTGTAATTATTGTTGTTGAATGAATGATTTTCATTTATTTAAATTTTATGTGCAATTTGTACCTAGTATGGTTATACGAGTAGCGGAAGCTTAACGAACTTTAAGAAATTTGAAACATGTCACGTGACAAGCTTAACAGTCTAACAAAAAATAACGAACATGAAAGGGGGATATTTGCTCGGATTAGACCTATAATCCGAACAATGGTGAATTATAGTCAAGACCTATTGACTATAATCCGTGTTAAAGCTTGAAAACGCGTCAAACTATAACAATTGTTGAACGAAAATGCGTCGAACCTGTGCTAACAATTGTAAACGTGCAAACTGCTTTTTTATTTATCACTTGAATACCTAATTGAAATACAAGTTGATGCTATTTATAGCTAATTAAAAAATGACTACTAATTGGCGCATAAAACGTCCTACTGCTAAAAAAACGTCCTGCTTAAAATAATTAACTTTAATAACAAAGATTAATCTAACAGCTAAGTAATTCTAATCATAGGATTAGTTTTATTTGACTAATCTACTAAATAATTAACTAAGACGGGCATATATTTTACTTAGTCCCGAGTTCGAGCCTTGCCCCCAGCAACCATGTTTTTCAACACACTTGTATCATCCCCTCCCTCTTGGGAATGAATTGTCCTCAATTCTTGAATACTGCCAGGATAAAAAATGAACAATACGATCAAACGGATGACAAATACCAGCAACAAACTCGAATGTATACCCAAGACACCTTCAAAGCCTAGCTTCTTCTTGGTCCCTTCTCTTAAATTCAGAATTTCCTTGTGCCATCCACCCCACCTCCCTCCGTGCACAAGTAGAAACAAATTATCACTAACCTCAGTGTCAAACAAACAAAATGAACACGAGAATTCCTCCCTAGTTGTTGCACAATCAACCAAATGACAATGTGAGTGTTATTGAAACTCCTGAGGATCAACTATGTACTCATAGCCATAACCAAGTAAACCAAATCCAACAACAGGATCTGGGGAGTAACACGGTGTCCCGGAAACAGTAACTATTGCTTCTTTATCACCATAATCGCCAAACAAAGGTGGACGACTGAAATCAATTGGTGAATCAAAGTTGCTGCCATGTAACTCCGTCTCAACTAACTCAGATTTCAACTCATCATCCATGGCTAGCATTGCGAGATTCGACCTTTTCTTATGACCATAACACATAGCTCGGACCGCTTGGGAAGAGGCTTTAAAACAACCTTCTTACCACTAGAAATCAGTTCATATTCGTTTCTTCGACCTCTATGAACCACATCTCGATCATATTGCCAAAGACGCCCCAAAAAAATGTGACAAGTATCCATTTGGAACCACGTCATATAACACCTCATCGTTGTAAGAACCCATTGCAAAACAGATGCGTACCTGTTTCGAAACTTGAACCTTCTTGTCATCCCCTAACCAATGCAAAACATACGGATTTGGATAAGCAATGGTTGGTAAAGCTAACTTAGAAACCATCTCACTTGAAGCTTCATTAGTACAAATTCCACCGTCAATTATCACGCTACACCATTTATCTTGCACTTGACATTTGTATGAAACAATTGGTCACGTTGTTCCAAATCAACTGGAACTGAATTAGCTTATAGAGACCAATAACCAACGTATCATAAACAGGTGCGACATAGACTTCCTCGGCCTAATCCTTCTCTCCCTCGGTCTCATTGAGATTAAATACACCTCCCATAGTCTCGTCCTCTTCATTAAGTAGCTCATCCCGAACAGCCTCCGCTGCCCTTAATGCAATATTGAATTTATTTGGGAACGCATTCTGGTAGTGCCCGAAACCTTGGCATTTAAAACAGCGAACTTTCATCACACTTTGCTCCTTTGGAGTAGTAGCGGGTTTAGAAGAAGTAAGGGCTGCTACTGGCGTGATAATAGGTGAAGAACTCGAGCCACTTGTTTCTAGGATGTCGGATTTAGACCATGTTACTGACTTATTTAGATAAGTCGACCCATATTCCAACTTACCTTGTCGTTCAACTTTCAAACACAAACCACAAAGAGTATTGAAATCTGAATATGGCTGTAACTCCACTATGTGAGCATGTTGGAGCCAGTGTCCTCCACAGTTAGTGTGATAACATGTATAAATCTCTTACAGGTTCACAGGGTATACTTTGTATTTAATCAGTTGAT
>VHZZ01008805.1:56082-68488 GCA_009801015.1 Silene noctiflora
TTCTTTTGTGATTAATGAATCCCAACACACATCATCTTAAATCATTTAAACATTAACCGAGTAGGGAAACCCTACCTGAGACGGAAATCACCACACAAGCACGGGAATGATCAAAAAGCCTCCTCTACAAAGTCACCTCCTATATAATAAACATGCAATTATGATCTATGCAACAATTAAACTACCAAAAACCCCCAATCTACCCAAGTAGGGTTTAAGAAAAACTAATGAATCAACATAGAAATGACATAAGAATCTTACCCACAATGCGACGATCGCAATGGTATGAAAAACCCCAAAAGCTATGAACTCTAGCCCCTTGATTTGATAGTAAAGAAGGGAGTAGATCTTATGTTCTTTGGAAGATGTGAAAAGTTTATAAAGGTAAAAGTAAAAAATGTAAAGAAGTGTCATACTTAAATAAAAGCCTCCCCTTTTACTTTAAAATCAAACCGGGTGCAAAACCCGTAACAGCGCAGGAACTCGATCGAGTAACTAACGTACTCGATCGAGTAACCCTTACTCGATCGAGTTGACCCAACTCGATCGAGTAACTAATAAACAGAACCCTTCCAGAATTTGATCATTACTTACTCGATAGAGTACCCAAAGACCAGAATACCTGAGGTATTACAACCACTCCTCAATTGGATGGCATTGGCGGTTTTATTCCTAGTTGGAGGGTTACCTTGGGGTGGTAATTTCCCCTTTTGCCTTTGAGAACTTGAGGATGCCAATTGAGACAATTGAGTCTCCGTCATCTTGTTATGAGCACGGATGTTGTTGATGGTGATGTCATTGGCTTGACTATCTTTTTACATTTGAGAAAAGAAATCTTGTTGATTCTTTTGCATTTGCAAAACCGCTTTTGAACATCAAAAGCTTGATCATTGGGTTGGGTATAGGATGTTTGGCTTTGAAATCCTTAAGTGTAGAAAGGTCTTTGAGTTAGATTCCTCATTGGTGGTGGGGTATATGGTGTTGGATTTTGAACATTTGAGCTTTAGTATGAAGATTGGGGTGGAATTTGGTATTTTCATTTTAAAAGTTTGAGTAGGGGGTTCCGCTTTTGTAGGATTGAAATGCATTCACTTTCTCGGTAGTTCCCCTACACTCAAGTTGAGTGTGTCCCGAAGTTCCACAACTTTCACAAACACCATCGGGAATGGAAGGTGACACCGTCATAGCATTAACGTGTTGAGATGTTTGTTGCTTTGATGCGTTTGAGGCTTCACTTATCTTGGCCATAGCTTTGTCGAATTTCAAGTTCATTGTGTCGATGTGAGAACACATTTGTACACTCAAATCTGCACTTATTTGGGTGACGGAATCTACATCATGATTGCCTCCTCTTGTAGTCTTCCTTGGTCGACTATATTGGGAGTTGTGAACCGTCATTTCTTCTATATTGGCCCATGTTTGGGTATCATCAACTTCGGTGAATCTCCCATTTGACCCCATGTTAAGGATATTCCTTGAATCTTCAAACAATCCATTTCAAAATTGTTGGACCAAGAACCACTCGGTCAAACCGTGGTAAGGACAAGAGCGGCATGTTGCTTTGAATCGCTCCCAAGCTTCATAAAGACTATCCTCATCTCTTTGTTTGAATCTGGTGATTTGAGCTCTAAGCATGTTGATTTTCTCGGGTTGGTAGAATTTCTTGTAAAAGGCGGGTGCTAACGTTTTCCAAGAATCGATACCAAGTGTAGCCTTGTCAAGGCTTTTCAAATTGACTTCTTTCAACAAGTTGAATAAATGCGGATACAATAGTCACAAAAGGTCTCCATGTGAAGATGTGGATCCTTACTAGGCATTCCTCCAAATTGACTTCTTTTAACAAGTTGAATAAATGCGGATTTCGCTATGAAATTCCCGGTTAAGTAAGGGTGTGTCGGAGTACTATTTGGTAGGTTCTCCTCGGTTGGCACGTAATGAGATGAAAATTTAGGCATGATTGGTGGTATAGGTATTGGGTTAGCTTCTCCTTGTCTTTCAAAAGGATTAGTAAACTCAATTCTTTCCACTTGCTCAATTCCTACGTCTATAAACCCTCGAATACCAAGATTTGGTTCTCCCATTGTTGAACTAGAAGACCCTCAAAAGGTTCTTCTTAATCCTCTCAACGTTCTCTCAATCTCGTGATCAATGAGTAGGTGATTACCTTGTAATCTCCTAGGCATGCAAAATATCAAAAACTATAAAACAATTAGAACCTCCTTAAGGAATTGGCTCCCTCAAGGAAAAAGACACAACTAAAAAGTAATTGAATGATAACAATTCAACAATGCACCATCCCCGGCAATGGCATCATTTTGATGCGCATCCCGTCATCAAGGCCCATCAAACAAATATTTATAACTCTAACTAACTAAAAAGTAGCAAGTAGAGGTTGATCCCAAAGGATGGTTTGTCAAATTATGATCAAATGCAAACTAGTCGTATCTCGGGTATCACAAGTTTGGGTTGAGTTAGAAACTAGACTACTATAAAAAATAATGTAAAGAAACGTGAAAAAAAAGCATGCAAATAAATATGAAGGTGTATACAATTGATTAAAAGGCACTAGGGTGTCATGGGTTCATAGGGGAAAGCATGGCATGATCATGGTAATGAATCCGGTAAATGATTGTAGTTATGCTAAGGTCAAGTTCGTTTATATTTTACAACCCTTAGGAAGATCTAGGTCTCTGAGCCAAGTTGGTCTACAGCTTACGACTCCTACAACGACTTCGCTCTACCTATTCAACAAATGCATGGTCTAACAAGACTCGAGTTGATTTATATCTTACATGTCTCGTTGAAGGGATAAGAGAATCATGGTTGGTTGTCAAGCAAGCATTTCATCAAGGATAACATGTGCATAGGTTGAAGAACATAACAAACAATCATTCATATGAACTCATCATACCAAGATCTACCCCATGATTACTCCCCTACCTCCCCCCTCCCCATTAACCCTAGTTAAAGGACTACTCACACATCATGATAGTAAGCATAAAAAATAGGGTGTCAAGCATCTTACTAAGCATGAACATGATGATGAAGTAAATAGCAAAGTAAGTAATTAAATGAATGATTAAAGAGAGAAAGATTATACCAACTTAAGAATGGAAAAACAATGGGAGAAAGCTTTGATTAATGATGAGGAGTTGTCAATTCCCCAATCCAAAACCCAAGAATTCTTCTATTACAAAACTAGATCTCTAATTACTTGAATAACAAGGAAAGGATTAAAGTGAAATTAAGCTAATCTAAACTAAGAGATGGGTAGTCAATCCTCTCTAAAGCTTTTCTTTATTTCCAATTACATAGGCTATTTATACTAAGTACAAAATTTGGGTTAACTAAGGGCTTAAATGACGATTAGGCCCCTCAAATTAGTCCAAGGATGAGAAAGGGCTTGTAGGACTCGTAGGAGTCCTCATTATGGCCGAAGGAAGCTTTCTGCAAGGGGACTCGCACGAGCTGGCTACGGACTCGCACGAGTCAGGGAGGACTCGTGCGAGTTCTCCATCAGCACAACTTCTTCTTTGTCTGCTTCCCTAAGACTCGTGGGAGCTCCTTAAGACCCGTGGGAGTTCCTTGCTATTGCCCGAATACTTCGTATAACTACTACGGTCTTTAGTGTTGATCTCTTCTTCTTACTTGGTCGTTATATAGGATCCATTTAGCTTCCAAATTGCTCCAAGAATGCATGGTTGGCACTTTTTTTCCTACTAAGAGCACCAAAACCACAAAGAATATCAAAATAGGCAACTAAAGATAGAAGACGACCCTAATTCTTGCACAAAGCGTAAGGAACGAGGCTAGTTAGGGGACTAAATGTGCATGTAAACAAGTCGCATCACATTATTAGCTTCAAAATTTTTTTGTCAAAGTTTTCTAATGAAACTTAATTATCTCAAACACTTAATTCCAAAAGATGATTTCATTAAGATTATTTTGATATGGTGGAATGCATGGTTTTATAGATGACATTATCTTTAATAATCTTCATATCAATATCAGCAAACTTATTACTTTTTGTAATAATAGCACTAAGACCTAAAATGAGACTAGACATAAGGATCTCAACAATCCCGAGAAAGACGAGTCAGCTAGAAACACTTTTAGTAAGGAAGAAATCTGGTGGGAGAGACCTAGAAACGATTTCCTAAAGTTAAATTTTGACGGATCGAGAATAGAAGACAATAAAGTTGCTTTAGGATATTCTATAAGAGATCATAATGGTAATGTCATTTTGTTAGAAGCAAAATAATGTGGATCCAATAGTATTCTTGTTCGGAAAGCTCTCGCTGTAAAAAAAAAGATATTTTAGCAGCTAAATGCTTAGAAATCTCAAAGTTAATCGTGGAGGGTTATAATTTATATGTTATTAACTCAATCCGTAGTACTTGGCAATTCCTTGGGAAATTCCTAATATTATTGTGAAATTAGACTTTCATTTTTTCGATGAAGTGGTAATTAAACATTGTTTTCACGAAACCAACAAGGTTGCTGACTTCATGAGTTCTATTTGTCATTCATGTCCAAATCTTTCAAGGTGGTTTGAAAGCCGGTGGCTTAAACTTACCTCTTTCATTTGAAAGGGTATAGTGGATTTGTCTTATCTCAGAGGATCAATCTATTTTNAAAAAAAAAAAAAAAAAAAAAAAAAAAAAAAAAAAAAAAACATTAGAGCCTTAATCACAAAATGATTTGGGGTTTGCTGACATGAATCATCCTTTTAAAACCATTCATGAGTAATCGCGCACCACAAAATGCGAAAATATAGAAAAGGAAAAGTGAAAAATAAAAGGGAGTGAAACATAATACAAAAGTTAAGATATACTTATAGGTTTTAAATAAATATAATTTTTTTAAAATATTTTTTTAAATTTAATACTTCCTCCATTTCAGTTATATTGTCCTGTTTTCTATTTTTGAAGGATTTAGGAAAAGCTGATAAAATGAAAATGATGAGTAGTTTGTAGAATAAATACTTACTAAATTTAGAATAAAAAGACACTTATTTTGGATAAATTTTGTAAAAGAAGGGTTAATAAAATTGGGATGAAGAGTGCATGACAATAAGAATCTAATACGGAATATGTACCTTACAAGTCTCCTTATTTTTTCCATTCAAGATTACTTGTTATTTTGTGGAGATATATTTAAAGACCAAATGATAAAAGTAGGTTGTCTGAAAAAGGTGGAAGGAGTATTAGTCATCCAACACTAACCAACCCTACTAATGCTAGTATGCTACCTTACACACCCCTTTAATTATAAGAAGAAAAAAAAATTCTCGATTAAATCCAAGGAAACAAATTTTCCTCGATACAATTTACTCCAAAGGATGTCAGCGCAGCAGGTAAAAACGAGTACCGTTTCGCACTCACTCTTGTTTAGACGGGTATGGGTAGAGCTTTTGCGGATGACGAGGTGAGTCCGAGTACAAAAATTTCACCCCCATGGGTGGCGGGGCGGGGTGAGTTTTATGTTATACCCACCTAGTACCCGTCTGCCCACCAATTATTAAAAAAATATACATTTATTATGACTTTTTATAACGTTCTTTATTAACTTTTATAGAAATCTTAAACTAAAATATAAAAATGAAAATTTAAGGAAATTCATCGTGATTAAACACAATTTATTCAAAAAAAAGTATCAAAAAATTATGACATAGGTAGTTGGTGTGTAAACGGGGCGGGTACGGGCTTAGATTTTCACCCGACGGGGCGGGTAAGGGTATGAAAACTTGTACCCGCTATGGGTGATGGGGCTGGTACAGGTATGAGAATTGTTTGGCGAGTACGGGTACGGAGGACCCTATATCCACCACCGCCCGCCCCTATGACATCCCTATTTACTCTGTCACAGTAAAAGACCTCTCCGAACAAAATACAGAGTATTCAGTTGATCTTACTTAGTATTATCTTAGCTTACGACCTCTCTATCAAAAAACCATATCAACTAAAAACTAAAACTGATGTACTCTAAGACGCCCCCTCACATGCATGTTTTTTGGCTTTGAAGTGTGGATGCAACTGCATGCCTTCTTATACTTGACTCTGGTAGGATTTTATGAAATCATCTTAACCAAAACCTTAAGGTGATGATTGGAATCCAAAGATCGGTTTTATACTCTAACACTCTCACAACCTCGTTTTATTTTAAGTTGATGTGAGAGTCGTCTTAAGTTAAGACGGTTTAAGCAAGAAATAGAATTGGTGAAAACTAAATTAACAATTACTCAATCTAAATAACGTCATATTCTTTTCAACTTAATTTCAACTCTAATTCAACTCACTCAGTTCAGCTCAGCTTATTTCTGCTCAGCAAATTTCAATTCAGTTCAACTTCATTCAACTTAATTTATTTCATGTCAGCTCAATTTACCTCCATTCACCCATAAAAATATAACCTAAATTAAAAAAACCCAAAAATGCAAAGAGGACAGGACATTCAAGTTTCAATCAACAATTTAACAATACCAAAGTAAAGCTAGTTGTACAAGGTAGGAGAAAGGAGTAGAAAGTGGTTTGTATGAGAAGCCTTAATAGAAGAGGAGCTTATAATAACAACTTATTGAAGAAGCCAAATCCGTCCCATGCTTACCAAACCATAATAATAGCAGATGGAGACAACCTCTTTTGTTATTATTGTATTATTCATATGCAACCATCATTTCGTGGAATGGCACTCAAATGGGTTTAATTGGTGTCATATGGACACCCTAACTCAATCATACGTTCACTAATAATCCCCAAAGTAATATACACCTATCATAATTTGACAACGTAACATGCGTACCTCTCTAATTTTTGAAAGCGTCTACTTGTAACGGACATTATCCGTAAGAAGCTGAAAACGGATAGTCTCTCTCTCACAATAAGACAAGTGAGAGGGCAAAGGGGTGAGAGGACCCGGGGTGGAGCACCCTATAGTTGGTGTCACTTGCATATTATGAGAGGGCACTATCCGTTCAGCTTGTGACGGTTGTGATGGTTGTGACGGATAGTATCCGTATTCAATGAAAATTTATGCCCCTAGTTTTTAGTCATGTAAATATTTTGATTTATTTTCATTCAATTTTCTTATATATTTATTTTGCCACATTAAGATATCAATAGGTTTCACTTGTGACGGATATATCCGTCACAAACTTGTGACGGGTCAAGTATCACCCACATGGTAGGATAAGACAAAAAAAATAGAAGGCATAGGGAATCACAAATGACTTGTCTTTATCTTCCCATGTAGGTATATTTAGCCTGTCACAAGCTTGTGACGGATATTGGCTGTCACAAATGAAAATTTGTGTTAAGATATAATCACATGATTAGTTAAGCTAAATATAACTTATTTTAGGTTAGATTTTCTTTCAAGTTCAGTTTAGTTAAATTTAATTAGTTCAGGTTAGAATAAATGCTACGTACATAAAATTAAGTTTACTTCACTTTTATTTAAATTAATTACGTTAATCAAATTCAATGCAAGTTATTTATAATTAAATTAAGTTAATTTATCGTCTTAGGTTAGAGGTTTAATCAATTTAAGTTAATTAAATTAGGTTAAGTAAACTAAAGTTCAATTAAATGTAGTTCACTTAAGCTAAAATAACTTCACTTAAATTAATTTAAAATTACTAAAGTTAGACTTATGACGATTAACTCATTTAAGTTTGGTTACTTTAAGTTCATTTAAGTTAAGATAATTAAGTTAAACTAAGTTAAGTTAAATTATGTGATTGGACAGATGATTAGTCATCGCATTCCCGCTTCTATCAAATGACCCAGTCTCATGCCGATGTGGTATTTAGCCAAGGTGACAACTTCACCAAGGCCAAGGTGTCTACTCTCAATTGAGATGTTTAATAGTGGATCGCGGAGGAGACAACTACATCAATATCACGATCATCCTTGTCTCGATTATAGGCTTTTCTTGACAATGTGTCGCATAAATAGCAAATACAAGTAGAAAATCGATCAATACCCAATTTGGTTCATCAAACATGGCAATAATTGAACATTGTGTATTTCTCTTACTCTACACACTTGCTGACTTAGTCATAAGAAAGAACTGGACAACCTTTGATGGCTTCTTTGTTACATGTGCAGGTCAGCATACACGATCACGGAAAATCATCAAACACAAAAACACGTTTTTGGGAAGAGTTTATTTATCTTGTAATTCACTTACCTAATTGTAATCTTATAATTAACTTGTCTAATTCAAAACAGTAAAACAAGATCACTTTATTTCAAACGAATTAAATACAGTTTGAGTTAAGTTAGTTTAATTTCAGTTCAAGGAATTACGAAACCATATAAAAATACAAAATGTTTTGAGATACGAAAAACGTAGTCGTGCTTAAAGTGAAAAGATCCAAAGATTGAGGAAACTTCAATTAATCAAAGCTCCTTTATTTTTAACAAGAATGGTCAATTCTCCCTCAAATAAGACATTGGTAATTTGCAAATGCTGTTCTACATAGGTCAATTTTACCCCACATACATAGTATCAATTAAGATCCAGTAAAATTCACTTTACCATGCATGAAATCTGTTGTCACTTATTTGTCTCTATTACATAATAACATGTGAGATGTCTGAAAAAGAGGGGAAATTTACGAGTACAATAAGAGACATGAAGATTTGATTTACTATATAAAAGTTAAACATACATACACAACTCCATTCTTTTTCATTTCTTTTAATTGTTTTTCTCTTTCACAGTGGTGTGCAGATTGCAGTCAGGTTGTACTCCATAATGGCCCTTTGTATCTGTAAATATGCAGCCTTTACAGCAGAAGCCGGTGCTCTTTTCTCCTCATACAAGTGTACAACTCAGCTTTTCTTCTTCATTTTAAAAAAAAAATAAAAATAAAATTATTTTACGAAAAATTGTTACGAGATTCCGGGGCCAAATAACCAAATTGTAAAAAAAAAGAGGGTAGTTGTCAAATTAGCAAAAAAAAATGTTTCACTTGTGACAAATTGGTAAAAAAGATTGAAGGAAATGTGCAAATTGGTCAAAAAAGTATTACCTTATTTAATTTGTTATATCTAAAACTAAATTTGACTAAACTAAACACCCACTAACCGAAAACCTAACAAATAAGAATAGATGACCAAATAGAGTTTACAACTAGACATGGTAAACGGGTCAATTGGGTCGGGTTTGGTCAGGTCGAGTCATTTCGGGCCTGTCATATTATCGGGTTAGTTCGGATCGGACGGAGTTGAATTGTTTTGGATATTTTTCGGGTATGTTGGTTGGGGTCAGTTTCGGATTAAGGGGTCATGTTATTTCGGGTCAGGCTCATATTCGGGTCAATGGTTAAGAGGAAAAAAAAATACGTTTTATATTATTACCTATTTTTAGCTTAATTTTGATAATTGATTATTTATTTTAACGTAAATCATATTAAGTGTACTTTTAAATTAGTCATTTATTTGTGTTCAATTAGAGTTACATTTTTCGCGTCATTTTTGGGCCGGGGGTTTCAGATTTGGTCATTCCGGGTCGGGTTAGTTTCGAGTCAACAAAGTTTGGGTCGCATCGGGTCAATCGGGTTTCGGGTCACATTTAGGAGTTGTAGTTTTGGTCAATTTCAGATCTCGGGTCAGCTTTTTCAGGTCGAATTAAACGGGCCGAGTTGGTTTTTCTAGGTCTACTTACAAGGCAAACCCGAACCAACTCGACTTTTTCGGGGTTTGGGCGTCCTATAAGCCTAAGAAAACCTGCACGCGACCCGAAAACCGTTGGTCGACCAATATTATTGGGCCAATATTGAGGCCCATAACTAAGCCCTACTAGTCACGAAAATGAAAATCAGATTATTTTTTTATTTAATATTTCTTTAATCAGGTTATATATCTATCGGAGGTGAAATATTAAAATTAATGTTTACTAGTAATTTTTGTCCAAATATTTATGGATATGAATCATTGTGGATCTAATCATTTTTCTGATCGAATTATTCGAATAAGAGAAGAACATGTTTAACAATGTTAGATTGAACTGTAACAAAAAAAGAGGAAAAAAAAAAACAATGTTAGATCGAATTTGGGTCAGGTTTGTTAATTTTAGGTTCTGGGTCATAGTTGTTAATGATGAGTCTCGGATAATTGTTTTCTAATTTACTAATTCGACAATGGTAGTTTTGTCAAATCTAGTTGCAATAATAGAGTATTTGTTAAAGTGAAACTTTTCTGGCCAATTCGTCACATTTCATTAGTTTTTTTTTTTTACCAATTTGTACATATGGAACTTCTTTTACCAATTTGGCAACAACCCTCCACTTTTTTTTTTTTACCAATTTGGTAGTTTGGCCGAGATTCCAGACATTCCACTTTAAAATCAATTGGTATAACCTATAGTGAGAGCAGCCTCTTAGCTTATAAAATGGTAAATTTTCTCCTCTTTTACTCATGAGGGACAGTCACATGTGATAATTATTGGGTTTCTTCAGAGAAATGTAGTTAACCGACTTAACTCTCGGAGAATATCGAATAGCAAGACGGATTAGGCCCCATTCTTGCAAGCTGAATAGAGTTGAACTGAACTGAACTAAACTTAACTGAATTGAATGGAGCTGAGCTGAATTAAATTGAACTAAACTGAATGAATCTGAACTGAATTGCATAGAATTGAAATGAACTAAACTAAACTGAACCGAATAATGAGGTGGATATTTGTTTGATCGATGGGCATGACAAGCCCATGCGTCCTGCGGATTTGTTGCTTTATTCTTGGGACACGGGGAGAAATGTGTGTGTGGATCTGACTGGATCTTCCCCCTTGACGCAGTCCGGGATGTCTGACTTCGTGCCCGGACGCATGGTGGTTGATGCTGCTCGGCGCAAATGTGCTAAGTATCAGGGTCTGTGTACGACGATCGGCTATGATTTCTTGCCTTTCTCTTTCTTTTCGTTGGGTGAGTTGAGGACGGATGTCATTGCCTTGCTCAAGCGGATTCATAAATTCTCTGTATTCCAAGATGTTGGGGCACGTGCGGCTACTTAAATTTTTACTAGACTTAGCTTTACTATTGTTAAGGGAGTGAGAGCCCAGATTGTATCCCGGCTGCCCACTAATTTCTTGTAAAAAATTATAATACATTTTACCTTAGATATCCCTAACATGTAACAATTTGCCCATCTACCCTTGAGTTTATACAGTTTTCCCAGTACACTCCTGATTTAAGCAATGTAATAGCTTGATAAGTAAGTCATTTTGCTATCATTCTATGTGTCATCTCGATTTACTCTTACTTAACATCAACATGTACATAATCAATGCTACTTTTATGTTAAATATAAGAGCTTGGACAAAATTTTAATCTTTGCTTTCCTGCTGTGATCACTAAATTTATTTCTCAAATATTTCTTTTAGCTAAGATAACTATGTTGAACATTTTTCAAGCTTCTTCTACTGAGTTAACATAGCTCAAAAAGTCAGGATTTATTTTCTCCATAAACTCTTCTTAAATTCATAACCTGGTTAATTTTTGGGGTGGTGAGTTGTAATGGAAGAACACTGTGCTTCTTTTGTTGTAACTTAGGGATATATGGGGAAGAATCTATAAAGTACAGAGTTAACATGAGAAATGTTCAAAATTATATTTTTATTTCATATTTATTATTAAATTTTAATTGAGTTATTTAATGAGAATAATTCATCATATGTCTCTCCTTCTCATTTTAATCCATTATATCATTTAACCCATATACATTCTACCTATGCACTCATTTTTCTTATTTTACATTTTTTGAAGGGCAGCCTGATGAACAGGTAATCCCTCCTGATGAACAGGTAATCCCTTCTTCTTATGTAATTGTAAAAGTCATTCCTGTAACACCCTCATACTCCAAAGTGCCTTACCAAGGCCACCTCGAGTATAAAGGTGTTACCATCTCGGTTTCCCGAGGCAATGATCATCAAAAGACAATAACGAAACAACTTAGATAAAGTATTTAACGGTTACATTGTTTACCAAACTGCCTAACCAAAACTGTTTAACAAAACCAAACGAATTACAAGTCTCAAAACGAACTACTATAAGACTCAGCACAGCGGAAGACTCTCTAACAAGGTGATTGCCCATCCATCCCAAGCGCTTCAATGCTATACCTGCTCAAATCTGCTCACCACCCCCGAATGGATCATCACAGTTACAAAACACAACATGGGGTCAGTTACTGTCACAACAATCAATTAACTAACAACATAGCAATACCACACAGTCTCCTTCACCACACCACCAACACAACATCACTGACTATACACCCAAGGTGTGTAGCCCTGCCAGTGGGGGACCGCAGTCGTTCCCACCTAAGCCCTTCTCATCATACCGAGCGATAACCCATGTTCATTATGTTGGAGCATGTGTCCTCGACAATAATGCGATCAC
>VHZZ01008816.1:0-10390 GCA_009801015.1 Silene noctiflora
TTCAAGAGCCACAAAAGTGTTGTATGTCGCAAGAACTGGTCTTTCTTGGCTACATGAGACGTTTTGTGTAAGACGTTGTTTCTTCAAAATTATCATGTTAATTCGCGCAAAAAGGGATAAACGTGGACATCTAGTTAAACATTTCAAAAAAGGAGAATGTAAACATCTAGTTGAATAGAGGGAGTATCTCGTAGGGACGTGCTTTTTCACATACGGATTTTACTCTTTCACATACGATTTTTACCCTATTACCCTTGTCATTTTTTTTTCATCAGTACCCAATTAATTTTTTTCTCCCTTCCTTCATCCCCTTAACCACCACGTCACTAACACCAACCAACCACCTACTCCGTTTACCAAAGTACAAATATTATTGCCGGAAAACCTCAAATTGACCGACTTCATACCCCCTGGCTCGCACTTCCCCTACCTCTGCTCCGACCACCCTACCGCCCTCCGACGACCCAGTTCCCGCACTCCATTAACCAGATCTGGCCGACAGGGATGGTGGTCGTCCACGGGATACGAGATGGTGTTCATCCGGTGTTGTTCTGGTTGTTGGCTGGTGGTGGACCGGTGGTGATGAGGAGGGAGATGTCCCTGTACGCTTATGTCATCGTTCACCTTGTTTTGTTTGATTTTTTTTTTATTAATTAATTTGTTCTTTTCTCAATTTGTCTGTTTGTTTTTTTTGCTTTTTACTTCTTCTTTTTTCTTATTCATTACTAATTTTATTTGATTTTTTATCAATAAAATCCATTGTTTAAGTTTTTAGTTTAATTAGATTCAATATTAAGCAAAGATGTATACACGAGAGTTGTTTTGATTAGGGTTAGGTAAAAGGGTAGGATATGAAAACTTTATGAAAAAATGTATGTGAAAGAGTAAAATCCGTATGTGAAAAAGTAATTCCGATTTCGTAAAGATGATTAATTTGAAAAAAAATGTTGTTTTCAAAACTCGTGACCATAAATTATAGCCCGTCAAAGTTTTTTAGTGCAAAATAAAGGGCATATCATAGGAAACAAAAAAGAAAAATATACGGATACTATGTAAAATATCTCAAAATAAATATATAAAAAATGTAATTTATTTAAGAATGCGGATTATACATCATGCTCATCTAAATAAAATTTAAACTTAACCAACTCTTATATTAACAATTTAGTATAATTTTTAAAAGAGATTAAATTACATTTTGAAAAAAATAAAAAAATTCAACCAAGTTTCACATCCCGACCATATTAAGCTCTCAAGAGCAAGTGCAATGGAATAACTTTATCTAAAGTTTTTTCATTGCCAAGTCATTATTCACCAATTTCTAAGTCAAATAACTTTATACTCCAATGAAAAGAACTTTTTTCCTTATTTTTAATTAGGATTTATAATTAATTTATTGTTCTCATTAATTAATTTTACCTTTAATATATATCAAGAACTTGGTTCTTAAATAAGAACCAAGTTCTTATTTTAACAAACCCAATGACTCTTGCAATGGGAAGAACTTTATTCTAAAAGTTCGCTCTAATGTGCTTAGATGTGGCTAACTGGCTATGTTGCTATGTGGGCATGTGGGAAGCTCGGACTCGGACTCTTTAGATTGGTTTAACTAAGCGTACCTCTAAAATTTAACCGAACCGATTCCGAAGACTCTCCAAGCCGATTCGTATGCACATAACCCTTATTCATTAAACCATTAACCGCACCCATTTCTCAGACTCAACCACCATATCATTAAGCCAGCTAACAATGGCAGCCGCTTCTCTAACTTCCCCTCTTCTTTCTCCATCGTTTCGTGGCATTTCAAACACTCATACCCTTCATGGCAATCCTCAACGCACCATCAATTTCACATATCCAATCAATAAATATCCATTGTTTGGAAATAAAGGTAACAAATTTATCTTATTGATCACATTATTCTGCTTTTAATTCTACCGATTTATTCACTTTATCACTGATTATTTGCATTGTTTCTCTAAGTTGTAATTAGGGTAGCTTTGATTTTTGGCTTAAACCCATTAAAATTCATTTTAATTACATGTATAAGTCAAATTTCTTGGTTTATTGATTTATCGTTTATTAGGGTTTTGGTAGATTAGGGTAAGTGGCGGACCGGGGGGTTGTCACCCTGTTTTTCGATTTTTGTTTATAAGGTTACGATATTATTGAGTATTCGGAAACCGTCTCTTTGTGTTGCTAACTCAAGTATAATGTTGTACTGGGGTAACGCTGTACTCCCTCCGTCCTAGGTCAATTGTTGTCCTTTGATTTTGGCACAAAGACAAGGAAAGAAAAGAGAAGGGGGTCAATTATAAGATGACAAGTGGACCAAATTAAATATGAATGATCAAATTGCTCGTCAAATGCAATCCTAAAATAAAAAGGACAACAATTGACTTAGACACCCAAAATGGAATAGGATAACAAATGACCGGTACAGAGGGGAGTACTATATTACTGAGTAATATATCATTAGTTCCCCCCTAAAATTTGTGATCATGTTCAATTAGCGTCTTAGTTTTGAAGCTGGCTATTTAACTCCCATACTTGCGCCTTAATTTTTTGCCTAGGGCAATTTAATCGTAGCTTGATAGTGATTTGGGATTGGTGTTGAAATGAATGGTTGTTTGATTACTTTAGTGTGTGTTTTTGGAATGTAAACCGTTTATATTTTTTTTCAACCAAAACTTAGCAGTACGTGTTGGCGGAAATTTATTATTGCCTTTCAGTCGTCTCTGGACACTGAGTAGTGAGTACTGAGTACTCCTAAAACTTGTAGCCTTTAACAGTGGATCAAACATTACAGTATTTGATTTTGCGTGATTAAAATTCACGGTAGACTGGCAATAAACGGAGGATTATATCTGCACGCAATTCGCTTACTGTGAGCCTGACTGGAAAGTCAACACAAGGCTTAATTGCACATGTGGAAATACATCATGAGCTAACTTTCTCCAATTGTGAAATTGATACACCAGTGACCTATGTGAAGGTTTCTACCGCGGCGTGGATATTTTTTCATTTTATTTTCTGTGATGTGTAGATGATAATACTGACTGAAGTTATCCAAACGTTGTTGCCATGCTAACAGCGCGAAACAGTGTGTTATGCTGTGTTAGAGCTCTTATGCAATTAGAGTCGATCCGTCAAGTAGAGTATTTTGTTGTCATGTCTTCTGAATTACTAAAACTGTAGACATATTAGTTGAATGTAACTGTGCTTTATATTTTGCTAACTGAGTATATCAGTGTAATGAATGTGTGATAAATAATTCACTCTCCATAGGTCTGATTTTTTTTTTTTTTACCCTTTGGGACCTACGTCAATGACTTAAAACGTCCGACTTTATGTCAATTGTGATTATAGACATAATAGAGCTTTAATAAAAAACAATATTTGTGATCATATTGGTCACTTGTGCCATAGTTACTTTACTTTATGCTGTATGGTAGGTTATATGTGGGGACAGATTTGAGCTAATAGAACGCCGTTGAAAAGTGGATTCAAATATCAACCACTTTTGTGACCTAGTTTGAAACAAACCCTGCTCCAATACGGACCTTGAAATGAAAATGTATTGTCGTATTGTCTACTGTCTAGTACGCTGATTCTGCTGCAATAGCAGGGCCAATAATCGTATGATTGATCACTACTCACAGTTTTCGTATTAAAACAGTCTGCATTGGGCAGTATGCCAACATATATAGTACCCCACTGCACTGTATAGTATATAAATAGATAGAGGTGTAATGTTCTTATACTTCCAGTGCAGCACTCAGAGGGAGAGCTCCCCTTTCCACATTCCTTCCCTGTAAGGTGACCAGCGATGACTCGGGTAGAGCAGTGAGTGGAGAAAGCGTATTACTAAATGCGCAGACTCTGGACCGGGAACTACAAATCGCTATCGAACAAGAAAACTATGCTGAGGCTGCAAAGATTAGGGATAGAATCCGAATTCTCCATGAAGACAGTGAATCTTCTGTACTTGCTGTTAATGCCAGGTTTTACAATGCCTTCAGGACTGGTGACCTGGCATCGATGCAGTCCCTGTGGGTCCAAGGAGACCATGCATGCTGTGTCCATCCTGGCGCGAGTGGGATATCTGGCTATGACCTTGTAATGAGGAGTTGGGAGTATGTTTGGGTGGACTATGAGTTCCCGCTGGAAATTGAGCTTAGAGATGTTCAAGTGCATGTTCGAGGAGATATTGGCTATGTAACTTGTGTCGAATTGGTCCGAACGAAAGGAAGCAGTTGGGGAAGACAATTTGCGACTAATGTATTTGAAAAAGTCGATGGCCGTTGGTTTATTTCTGTCCATCATGCATCTCCTGTTGACCTCTGATTTATGGTTATGTGACTACACAAAAACTTATAATGAGGGTTGGTCTTCACATGGGAGACGTGTATGAGACCGTCTCATACAAGATTCACTGATGGGCTAACTGTATAGCAATCCCATATGTTTTGTAGGTTGATTCACATACCTTTCTCTTGATACTCGTTTAGTTGGTCATTTTTAGTACCCTACAGAATTTGTTACTGGTCAGCTTGCAGCAGTAAAGATATGTATTTATTGCTTTTTTCCTTCTAGTTTTACGGTGAGAGTAATGTTGATACAAGATGGATGTGGTGTATCGCATTTGGTCATGTTGGCGGAATGTTGTTTATTATAGACACTTGGGTAATGTTGTTCTTGATTATAGACGTCCATGTTTTCCTGATTTCAGCTTCCCAAACTTCGATCTATGGTTATTTTTGCTCTTCCGCTTCTGAAAATGATGATTACAGATACTTCAGTTTTGTTCGCTGATCTAGCAAACACGGAGTATATGGAGTAACTATAATGTATCGTGAGAAAATAATGTTCGGATTACAGACCTAAGATAATCAACAACATAAATGGGAGTGGGTAAATAGTAAAAAAACAGAATCATGAATTGTTGATGATAGAAACTTCATCAAGGTCTGAGGGTGAAAAGGTAAACTTATTTTTACCTAATTTTGAGCATATCTATACACTTAATTACTCTACTTATTCTACTTGGAAGGTGCTTTACATGTTTAAACTACACACTCAAAGGTGGGTAAACTACCTACACCTCACTTTTAAGCAAAGACTAATAATTAATTACACTCTCCCAACTGGAGAGACTGGTGGATGAGGATGAGTATGATGTACTGCAGGGACGAATGACGCTTTTCCTGCACCAAACTCGTGTTTTGACTCAACCTGATGTGCTGCAGAACATGCATCTGATGAGATAGTTGGTTGATTATTGTTGATTACTGCAACACATATGGAGAATGCTTGCAAAGATGACATTTTGGGATCAAACTCCACTGAATAGAGTCCATCTCGAAATGGAACCAGCCGAAACAAAGGGCTGCTTTCCTTGGATTCTCCCTGAATAAATAAGCATAAAGTATATGAATAACATCAATAATAACAATAACATAACTATCCTGGTGACAGAAAGGCAGCGGGTGCATGCAGTCTTACCCGTATTAAGGGTATAAAGAGGTTATTCTCGGAAGACCCCATAATGCAAGTATTGATACTGAAAAATAAAAAAACTAACCTGATCATAAAGATCACATCTAATATCCATCAACCCTGATCTTGAACATAACTGCCCCTTGCAGTCCTGCAGGTCAGCGAGAATCCTTAGTTTGCAGCCCTCGTCCCACCCCCCACAGTCACACAAACCACCAGTTCTCCAGCGGTTGATCAAAGACGAAGCCACTCCCTCATGAGGCTGGCTGTGGTCTCCACCTGGTAATATAACTACTGTTTGGGGTGACTTCTCATCTTTCAAGTTATTGAATCCTTCATTCGGATTGTTGACAACAATAGCTGCAATCTCCCTGCCAGTCACAATCTCAGAGGAGGCAGCATCTGATTTGCTTACATCGACGCTATACAGGACCGACTCTTTAGAAACCTTCATCTGACCAACAACATTGTACCCATATCGACAAGGTTTAACCTTCTGATTCTTCCACCCACTACTCTTTTTCCGGACTTTTTGAACAGAATAGAAGGTGTACATCAAGCTGATCTCATCCTTATTTAATGAACTCAAACTTTTCACAGTTGATGCAAGAATCTCATTATTGGTTTCCACCACAAACTTGAATAACGGTAGCCCACCCTTCACAGTATGGTGAAGAAGTGCTTTGACGGTTAATGCCTCGCATATTTCAACCTCAGGCACCACAATAGGAACTGGTGGTGGCTCCATTACCGAGTCATTTGATTGTTTCCTCGTATGGCTGACCACCTTCGACTTCAATATTGGGTCGAGCAATCTTTTAAATGGGTTAGCTCGTGCTTTGACATGAACATTCAAAGGACCCTCGGTTTTAGCAGGACCCGACTTAGCTGTGACATACATAGAACTTAATGGAGGGTGAATGGAACCTTCCTTGAGGCTTAGGCTTCTAGTCATCCTAGCCAAACCAAAACCAAACCGTTGATGTATTGAGCTCTCTTGTGGCTTGTCTGCACACTCAACGCCCTGAGCCTTAATAAGACTATCAAGTTTCAAGTCCAGATCTTTTTCGGTCTCAACTACAGGGTCCGCTGAACAAGAAGGCGGAATATCAGAAAAGGACTCATCCGCATGGATCTCATCAATGGAGAATAAGTCAGAGAAGCTACCCCAATTATGTTGCCCTGACTTTGCGTGAAAAGCTGCTTTCCGAGGTAACTCTGAGCTAGACGGCCTAGAGAAATCTTTCGGTAAGAGCAGAACAATGCTATCTTGCTCATTAGAGCAATCAATGTCCGGTCTTCCAAAATCTTCAGAGCCCTTCTTTTGTTGAGCATCTGCACTGTCGGGTTCCTTATTTGATCTTTCGGAAACTTCACTATCTTGATACAAGCACTTCTCTTTACCTTTAGCAAACTTCATGTGACTTTCCTGCTTTCGATCCATTTCCTTGCCCTTAGCCGATTTCAATTCTACACCTACTGCTTTAACTTTATCTTTCCTATGATTTACATGCTTCTTACTAGTAGAATTCGAAGCTGCCACATCCGAGGGATTTATTACCTTTTCTTTCATTGGATTGACAACCGGAGAAAAATCAACACTAGAACCCGTATGAGATGTTGAAGACTGGCTCTCCTTGTGTGTCCATTTCTCTAGGCGCCCCCAGTCAAGAACACCAAAATTGAGAACACTATCTTGAATCTTTTCGCCTTTTTGGAGGTACCCTGGCAGTTTAGACATGTACTTGACCAACTCATCCTTGCTACTGTCATTCTTCAAAAACTCAGGTAGACGGGCATTTGGAGGTCGAATTGGATTTTCAGTTCTCGCACCCTTATCCTTGAACTTCAAACTTTGACTAGCTCGCGGAGACAAAGGCATCTCCTTTGCAAACCTAGATGGTTGATGGTGTCTTGAAGTCCTTATGAACTCTGACCCCCGCCCTGTATCTCCTAAAGAAGCTAAATCCCCGTTTCTGGAAGGCCCCCTAGGAGGCATATTGTTGACTGTCTGCTTCTAAACAAGGCAAGGCACTAACAGAATTCCCAGAACTTGGTCTTCTTTGAACTCATGTCTTTAGTCCTGACACTGAATCAGAAAAAAATCATGCACACACAATGGCAGAGCGAGGGGACTAGCATGGGCTGCCGCCTCCCTAAAGCGATGAGAAGTACTCGTAGTTAAAATTTCCAATCTTTTTCTAAGTTACAGTACATTTCTACATTATCACAACTACAACAACAACATCAGAGCCTTAATTCCAAAATGGTTTGGGGTCGGCCCGACATAAATCATCCTTTAGAACCGTCCTTGGTGGTCGCACCTCACATTATCACCCCTCTAAAATTCCCAATCTATGTATAGCATTTGCCTCCCTAACTTAAAATCCTGCCTCGGACACTCAGCACACAACATTTCAAATCTTCTCATTTCATAAAGGAATAATTAAGGAAGCCATAAGGGCAAATTTGATACTGACGGGATTTGAACCAGATTATAAGTACCACCCCACATGAGTTTATCGGCTTAGCTATGACACATCAACATTTTGACATTATAGAGATCAAAAGACAACCAAAAGAGTAAATAATTGAACAAGATGAGAGCAAATTCTCCGTCTTGATCATTTGTTTATCTTTTAGATTCTGTACAAAACAATTAAGTTTCAACAATGCTGAATATTAACATTAACATTATGAAACAACAAAGATCTACCCACAAAATAAAAAACCATATTTACAAATAAAAATTAAAAATAATGCAAAAAAAAAAGAAAAAAAAGAAGAAGAAGAAGATGGTTGCTCAAACCAATGAAGATAACAAGCTAGCATACCTTTAGTTTGTGTTTTGTCTTTGTCTAACTTTTTTGTGCCGCGAAATAATAAATCTTGAACAAATGGAAATATATAGTTCGTATATAATATGGACGTAAATTAAAAGGAAAGTAAGGTACTCAATGCTTTGTACTACACGCTTGTATATGACTCATTATAAGATTTATATTAATCCAACTTTTTATTTCCATCTTAATCATGTATTACAACATTATTATGAGGGTTTTTGTGTTTGAGTTATGGTGTTGCGGGTTTATAGGAGTAGGTGTAGAAGACGAGAAAAATGAACGTACATCGGATGTATTACCTCATAATTTATTTGTTTTTGAGCATAAGAGTATTTTTTTTTTGAGTTTTTTACCTCAAACTTCATTGTTTTTGAGCATATGTATATTTTTTTTTGAGCTTACTAGAGTTTATAAGTTAGATTTTAATTTTTTTTCCGTCAAAACTCAAATTTAATTAAGCTTATATATAATGCTTTTGGGTTTTATTGTAATTTTTCAAGCTTAATGTGTAAATGAATGAACTCATAAGCTTTATGGTAAAATTCAAAATTTTTAAAACAATACTAAAAAACTTTATTATAATGCTCAGAAATTATAAAACTGGCGGTAGTACATCAGATGTATAATCTACTTACTGGTAGAAGACGGGTGTACACGTAAGAAGGATTTTATTTTTAAAATAATCAGTCTAAGCAATTTAAATCTACGATGTAGGACAGTGCCTCAATGCATATCTGGGAAGAACTGTTGTTAGGGTCGAGATCTTAGATCGAAGATGGAGTGGTAAGAACATTGCGGGATCGGATCGATGATTATAAGATCATATGAATAACTAAACAATGCAAGCTTATGTAAAATTTTTGGATAAGTTATGATGTATAATGTTCATATGTTTATTTAGGCGAAAGTCTTTATAATCATGGCAATAATATGTTAAATGTACCTTTGATTTAGAATTATAAGTAGAGAGAAACAATAATTTCACAAAATTAGAATACAAATAAGGTTTTTACAATCCTACACCATCATGTATGATCTTGAAGGATCCTACAAGAATTTGAATCTTTTTCTACCTTTTTTCCGGATAGTAGGATCATACGAATTTGCAATCCGAATCGCGATTTTAACAACAATGGTAGGAATAGATCTCAACATTTTGATATTCAAGATCAAGAGTGTGAATAACGTATCAACTACAATCATTTTGCTAAAATTGAACACGGTTAATAATAACTCTCAACAAAACTACCAAAACTTTTCCAGTAAATAGATATAAATTCCTAATGAGATTTTCGATATTAAGAGAATCTTTCAATTCATTACATTCAAATCACACCATAGTTCGATTCTATTTAATAAAATTGTCTAATTCTCTTATATTTGTCATGAAATTGAACCACTCATTTTTTTTCTTTTGGACAACATCTCATACTAACTCATTCAATATACCACAACCTCAAATTCTAATTTCGCCACTAAACTTGTTTAAACGGAAACAATAAAAATAAAAGTAGGACCCACAAAATGAGAATATATATCAATAATTTTAATGATCACAGATCCCAATGGACTGGTTATTGGGCCCAATTAAAAAGTAAGTGTGACTAAAATGAGGCAGGATGCAGTGCTCAAAATTCAAAGAGTGCATTTTTTCTTTCGTCCTTTGTTTCTTTTTCTCTTTTTTTGAATCTCTTTTTCTTAATCCTTCTTAGACACTGGTCTAGTCTAACTGTGTAGTAACTAGTAACTAGTCTTTATTTTTTGTTCTATACTTCTTATATGTGTCTTTAGCTAGCTTCTTTTGTTGGATGACAAGCGGCTTAATTGATAAAAAAAGTACCCTTATTTGTTTTATGTGGGGTAGCTTTGTCTTATCTTTCAAAATTAAATTAGAGCTGGATATCGGTGCGGGCAGGCCCGGTGTAAGGAGCCGCACTTGTAGCACAAAATCCTTGAAATTTGCGCGCGCGGTCCTTAGATTTCTTATTTCCGTTTATGTTTTTTCATTTTTGTTTTTTGTAACATTTAGTACTCCAAGACTACTTCCT
>VHZZ01008816.1:18152-39695 GCA_009801015.1 Silene noctiflora
ATGAACTTGGAGGACATGATGTTCGGCAGTCTCACCGTCAAGGAGTTGCACTCTATCCTTGAAGGAACGATGAATCCGATCATGGTGTGGACCAACGAGTATCTACAAGCTGGACTGAAGAGAAAGCCAAACCTCAACGCAGCATGGACAGCCACAACTCACCGAGGATGTCTCACTGAAGCACCGTTCGAGATTTTTGTGTTGACGAGGGCGGCAACAGATTAAGTGGGGGAGAATGTAAGGAGCCGCACTTGTAGCACAAAATCCTTGAAATTTGCGTGCGCGGTCCTTTCACTTCGAGCCCTTAAATTTCTTATTTCCGTTTATGTTTTTTCATTTCTGTTTTTTGTAACATTTATTACTCCAAGACTACTTCATGCGTGTCGAATCTTGGAGTCTCGTTTTTAGTTTAAGATACGTTTTTAGGTGTTTAGAAAACGTATCGCTATTCTACACTTTCAATGTTTCCTGCTACAGAACTCAAACTATCAAATTTCCCTCTATGAGAGATGCTAGTCAATGAAAACCACTTCTCATCCTTGAGCTTGTTATTGCTTGTCTCTTGCTTTCAATAATCGCATTGCTTACTTTTATTGCTTTCGTGTGTCGGACGTTGATAATCGTGACTAGGATTCCCGACACACACCCTGAGTCCCGAGAAGCGTGCTAGTGGGCGATCCCTCACTAGTGCGAGACCCTTGTTGCTTGCATTCTTGCCCTAGAGCCGGGCAAGGGTGCGCACCACGATCCGGCTAAAAGTACCGGATTGTGACACCCGACCTACACTTGCGCAGCCCGCGAAATCGGATGCCATGTACCACCTACATGGGATAGGCATGGGCTCACTCATTCCCAGCCCGCTGACTCGCATGGCATGTAGCCATGTACCACTTACACGGGTCGAGCTTGGGCCCACTCCTTCCCAACCCACATTGCACGACGTGTAAGGTCCTTTAGCCCAATAACACAACTGGTCTGGTCCAGGGCCACCACATCCCCATCCCGGCTTGCCTAAGCCGGCCCACCATCAGTCCGTGTGGTGGGCTCAAGATTTCTCCTCCCCCTAGCCCGACCTAGCCTGTCCAACACGTGCCACTGTCCAGGTCTAAATTAAATAGCCTAAAATGGATTTCATTCGCAATAGAGACATACAGAGGTCGTCTAATTTAATTGGTAAAAATCATGAGAGATGACTTGGGATCAAACCCCGGTAAAATCAAGATTGCCCTCGTAATTCCTTTTATGCCCAAAAAATCATAATGATGTGTTTGAATTTCCAAATTTTTTTAATAAGTACTCCGTATTATATACTCCCTTCATGTTATTTTTATTATTCTTCTTTTCCTATTGGAAAGGATTTAAGAAATATGGTGAAATTACTTCTCAATCCTTTGAAATAAAGGAAATGGGGATAATGTCATTGGGATGAAGATGTAGTAGCCAAACTATTTAGGGGCAATATGAGGGGGTTATAACTTTTCCTCACTAAACTTAGAAAAAGGACAATAATTATGTGATATAGTTTTGGAGAAAGGGGGACGATAAAATTTGGATAGAAGGAGTAACATTTTAGATTGTATGAGTTGTTATCAAGGAACAAATCGAATATAAGAACTTGACATCATGACTAGTGAATGAAAGACTCTCGATAATTTAGAGGTTAATTGAAAAGAAAAAAATAATAATAATTTAGATGTCAACAAAGGTAATTTATGCATCTAGATGTTGTCAGCTAGTTAACTAGTTTAGCTGGAAAAATTATGATATGCTAATATCTATGACTTAGGTCCGAATCTCGTTAGAAATGTATTGTCCTTATGGCTCCTTGTCATTAAAAAAATTAGGTAATTTAAAATTGAGTTTTCTAATATGTGCTCAATTAGCACGTGTTAAGATGTCAATTAAGGAGTGATTTGCACCATTATATAATGAAAATTGAAATATGAACTCATGATTACCCTACTTAGAGGATTAATTCAGTAAGTAGATTATACATCTGATGTACTAACACCAGTTTTATAATTTCTGAGCATTATAATAAAAATTTTGAGTTTTACTATAAAGTTTATAAGTTCATTCACTTACACATTAAGCTCAAAAAATTACAATAAATCTCAAAAACATTGCATATAAGCTTATTTAAATTTGCGTTTTAACGGAAAAAAATATTAAAATCTAGCTTATAAACTCAGAAAAAATACACATGCTCAAAAACAATAAAGTTTGAGATAATAAGCTCAGAAAAATACACGTATGCTCAAAAACAAATAAAATTTGAGGTAATACATCCGATGTAGGTTCATTTTTTTCCGATTACAAATTCTTATTTAATTAATATTTTATTATGTGTCAAATTGGTTAAGGTATTTCCTTTTGTATCATTGGACTGTCCCAATGAGCAAATTGTGACCCATGGCATGATCAAAACTCAAAAGCACTCCCAAAAACAATAATTAAACATAACTGCAAATATAACCACAAATAAAACTGATCATTATACAAACACACTTCAATTTTACATAAATATTATTTTACGTAGTTGCAAATACATTGGAAAATACTACAATATTATTCATAATAATAAAACTGTAAATAACATGACAAAGCTCTATAGGAGCTTTGCATATCTTCTGATCCCATTCTCTCTTAATCACAATCGTCTTATGGCACCGTGTAAGCTGCACCGCAAAAAAAAAAAATATCAATAATTAAAACCCACTCGCAATAAATAAGTTTCTTACAAAAAAAAGACTGTCCTTATGGTTTGTCATTTGCCACGGTAAACAATTATATAAATAAGATACGGTATTTAAGATTCGTTACAGTAGTGACGTTTTTAAGTTGTGATTCGATTTAGTTTGTAAGGTTTCCTGTTTCAGGCCCTGAGACTAATCTCTAATGACTAGTGATATATCTGAGAGTTAACACAGTCACTGGCGTTTCTAGGACTTTTATAATGGGGGTTCGAATTTTGACGAGAATTTTTTTTGTGATAGACAATAATTTTAGGGAAATTTTAGAAATGGGCAAGAGACAATAAAAATGGAATGAGTTGAATATTTTATAAGGTCAAATAACAAATAAGGCATCCCAAAATTTTATAAGTAAGTTGAAATGAAATTAAAGAAGCAAGTTTAAACATAAATGGTAAAGAAAGCTTTACAAAATACAAAAATGAACAAGAGAATGACAAAGTACTTGTGGAGATTTGAACCCACAACCTCAAGTGTAAGATCTTCAATTCTTTACCACTACACCCACATGCTTTTACTATAATTTAATTGTTCTAATTTGTACATATATTTTTCAATGGGGGTTCAATGGAACCCCATGAACCCCCTTTACAAACGCTACTGAACACTGTGCGCATCAAATATAGTGGTTGCAGTCTCCTCGTAATTAAAAAAAAAAAAAGGAATACACAAATTGTTTTTACTCCCTCCTATCCTTGGACCACACAAAACAATCTATCCCACATGCAAATGAATTTGGACCACACAAATCTTTCAGAAAATAAAATAAGAAGAAAACTTGAATAATCCGTTTTAGAAAATAGGAAGAAAATAGAGTATAGGAGAGAGTAAAAGTTAAGACTTACGTCCACACTTGTAGCCAGCAGGGCGATTAGGCATATTGCAACGCTTAGGGACACTAAGAGCAATTTGAGGCTTAACACCGGACATCTTAGCCATGTTAGACATAAGCACGGCACAAAGACAACCCGGATTCTGGGCAATTTTGTCGGCCGCAGCACAACAATCACTAGAAACAGGGGCACTTGCATCTTGCACCGCGCTAGCACATGGTGCTAGCTTGAATGCCTCTAGATCAGGACTTGTGTTTTTCCCACATTCCCCTGAACTATCAACCTTCGTAATGCTAGCAACAAAAGCAAGCATTCCTATAATTAAAATCGCCTTATATTTTCCTTCCATTTCCTCTCAATGGTCGCGATATCGTGTATGTATATACTATCTATATATGTTGGTTTTTTTTTGTTTTTTTGTACTATGAAGTTAGTTTAGAAGTGACATTGTTTTTATAGTGCCTTAGCATGGTGGGTGTACAATAGTTTATTATAGTGGAAATTCCACTATGGTACAAATGTGATTAATTTAGGTACTGTTTTTTACCGCTCATTTTTAGTTCAGTTTAGCTATATTCAGTTCAGTTTAGTCCAGCTTATCTCTTCACAAATTAACTCTTTTAATTATGTTCAGTTAAGTTCAGATCAATTCAATTCAGTTTAGCCCTATTAAGTTCAGTTCGAATCAGTGGTGGAGCTAGGGGAGCTAGCAGGGGCGGCCGCCCCCCCGACGGTTGAGTTTTTCGAAGTTTTTATTTAATTTTTTCCGAGTGTCCCTTATATTATTACCCATCTGCCCCCCCTAAAAATTTTCGCCCCCCTGAACTCAAATCCTGGCTCCGCCACTGGTTCAAATGGTTTCAGTCTAAAAGAACGGGGCCTTAGTGACTATTTTTCGGTTAAGAAGGTATCATCTGAAACCCAACTGAACTGATATTAATCTAATTTGAGATAACATAAACCGATTAAAGAGACTTATTACCGAAATGAACAAGAAACTAAAAATAAGATTAATCCAATTTAAATCAAACCGATTTAATTAACCTGATTCGAAACCGAAATCAACAACGTATAATTTAATGTAGTAGTGACTATATTTTGGTGACTTGAGTAGTTTGTATGTAATGATGAGTAATTTGAGGGGTTGAGCCAGTAGATAGTTAACATGTGTAATGCATAAAAATGGTGTTGTAGGTGAAAGGATTATAAAATGGAAGTGACCCAATTACTAGTGACAGGAATCCCACAATGAAAAGGATGTGGGTCTCGTACCACATACATGTTGCTTATAATTCGTCTTCAATCTAAATGTTGGCATGTTGCTACTACTGATCATGAGTAGATAGAGATATCACCAAGTTCATAAATATTACAGAGTATAAGACGGTTTTACATAAGGACATGTTGTAGAATGAGTTGGTTTTGAAACTATTTCTTCACTAAATGGATCATGAATCAAACTCGATAGTTATATTATTGTGACACTTATTAGTGAAAATTCGCCTTTTGTGGAACTAAGAGCTTTGTGTTAAGCTTTTAACTCGTAACGAGTAAAGCCAAAAATTGTTCTCGGGGGCGTGTTGCAAGGGGTCTTTCGGTCTCTCCGATGCCTAAGAGGTTGGTTAATGACGAAAGAAGAAAACATTGACGAGTTGTTCTTAGCTTGAGTATCTAGGGTAGACTTGTCTGAGGCACGACCCATTAACTCATCCCAACCCGCAAACTCACTTATCCATGGGTCAAAAAGTGTACATGAGTCCAGCCGTGTTTGACCTAAACGTACATTTAATCCGCTCTAATTTACATAAATTATACTCGTAGATAGGTAGAAAACAAATTACCTTCTCAATAACTAAAGTATTATCTTTTGTCATTATCGACTATTCATATGAATTCACCCTACATTTCCTTACCCAACTATAATAGGCGAGTAACATTTTAATTCGACGTACCTTTAGAGGTTAGCTACTCTACTTGGAGGCTGGAGCCGTCCGAGGTCGCCTAGCTAGAGTGCTGGACTTGGGTCACACATTGCGTGGAATACTCCTCTTTGTACTTGGGCTCTCGCTCTTTGTGGGCCGCAGTGCTCATTTGGCCCAAAATTATATTGCACATGAACGTAAGTTATGGTTGGGATCACTTGCGGGTAGACCTGTCAAAACTCGACCCGACCCGAAATCCGACCCGCCCGACCCCTTTTTAGGGTTACAAACCCGTTTTTTTCGACCCGTGACCCGTTTGACCCGAACCCGAAATGACCCGTTATTTTAGGGTCAATACCCGACCCGAACATAACTAAAAAATCAATTTTATATCACTTTTACAATACTTAACCCGTTATATTTTTATTAAAATATTAATATTTTTATATTATATTTGAAAAAAATTGCTAAAAAATTATTTTTTTATTATTAAAAATTACAAACATAACTAAAAAGTCAATTTTATATCACTTTTACAATACTTGATACTAAAATAATTATTAAAAAAACGTTAATTTAATAATTATGTCAATATAACTAATGTAAACGTTGAAATAACTAATGTAAACGTTGAATATGATTAAAATATTAATTTTAAATCTGTGTTACGTTTTTAAAAATTATTTTTTAATTAAAAAAATAGAATAAAAAAGACGTTAGAAATTATCTTTTGACCCGTATTCTGACCCTAACCCGACCCATGACCCGTATAACCCGACCCGTACCTAACCCAACCCGACCCGTATTCTGACCCGACCCGTATGGCCCGACCCGGGACCCGACCCGCCCGACCCGTTTGACAGGTCTACTTGCGGGTGAGAACGGTAAAAGAAGATTAAAGATTTTCTTGATTGTGACTTGTGAGTATGAGAATTAATCTAGCTTATGAAAATTATCACTCGCCAATTTTTAATTTTAAAAACTGACTAATAAAATTATCCTGTACATAAAAAAAGCGTCTTGCTTGTGACGGGCACTATTCGTCACAAGCTGAGGACGGATAGTGTTCCTCTCACAATAAGGCAAGTAGGAGGGTAAGTGGAAGCCAGAGGGAAATGGAGCATCCCATGGTTGATACCACTTGCATATTGTGAGAGAAACATTATCCCTCTTCAGCTTGTGACGGATAGTGTCCGTCTTCAATGAAAATTTGTGGTACATAAATGGTTTTTATATCAGTCAAACACTCATCATTACCATAAAAAATGAATGTTTTAAAGGAATAATACGATTTTACACAATAATAATTAACATGAACTTAAATTTTTCTAAGACCATCCCTAAGCAGAAGGTCACGCTAACTGGGTCAACAACGTTTTAACCATTAATCTTACCTTATTTATCTTGACTCACTTTCAACCTCTCAAGCAAAAGGTCACGACCTAGGTTACCAACTCAATCATTTTCCATTTTCCGACCTTTCCAATCATTTCCCACATTCTCTGTCCACCAAAACTTTTCTCTTACTTTTTCAATTAATAAATAACAGTCAACCATAGAGTGCCACCTACCGGGTCACCAACAAGGTCACCATACTCAACTCAAGGTCACAAATTGACCATTTTTTATTAAGGTCACCAAAATCATCTCCTTAATCATAGCTTAAGACGTCATTTGCATGACCAACAAGGTCACGACCCAGTTGGTGATCTTGCTTGGGTACGGTCGAATGTGTTTTCCATTTCAATTGTTACTTTTGACAAATGTTGGGGAAAAACAACCTTGAAAATTCGTGTAGGTTATTCTTTTCATACTTGAAAACTACTTTATTCAAATTGATTGATAATCGAGAGGAAATACAAAGAGAATATGACCGGATATTTTAGAAACTACTCCGTATTAATTTCATATAATTATTATTGTCAAATAAATTTACTTAATTTAAAATAAATTTATTTTTATCTATTCGACCATTGTACAACCAATTGATTATACACAGTACACACCACATATGCCTAGACTTCTTCTAATTTAATTTATTGAATTTTGATTATATTTTATTGAGCTCTTCTTTAATTTTGTCGAGTTGCCTAATCCAAGTTCTAACTTTTTAATCTAGAAGAATTCTAAGATTAAGCTCAATTTATGTGCCTTAAACTCTGCCTCAGTTTTTCCCTAACTTTTATTATTTCTTTATTGTTTATATTTGCCCCAAACTCACCTCAAAACTTTATACATTATCCGTCAAACTCACCCAAAACTTTATTTCTCCACCACATTTTTTTTTTTAAATAAATGATACATAGGATTAGGGCTGTGCGTTGGGTTGGGCTAGTGCGGGCTGGGCTGGGCCGGAGGTGGGCCGGGCTGGGGTGGTGCAGCCCAGACCCAGCACTAAATGGAGGGCGGGCTGGGCTGGGCCTGATTTGTCTAGCCCGAGCCCAGCACTAGGTAAAGAAAATAAAAAATAAGAGGAGAAAAAAAGAAGAAAATAACGGGCCGGGCCAGGCTGGGCTAGCCCAACACTAAAAAACCGGGCTGGAAAAAAATGGGCCGTGGTTTTTGGGCCCGTTGAACCGTGCTGGGCCGGGCTAGCCCGCACCGTTGCACAACCCTACATAGGATAGATGATTAGATTCATTGAATAATTTCTCTTCAAAGTGGAGTCAAGACATCTTAAGTCGAATCTTGAATTCCAAAACTCAACTTAAAACTTTATCAGTTAAATATTGGTAATTTTCCTCAACTTAAGACTTTATTAGTTAAATTATTGGTAATTTTAAAACAAGACTTTAGTAAGCTCAAATCGACTCGATCATACCCGTAAATCCGTGCTTATGCACTTGTATAGTTGTACCCCACTAAAAACCCTCGATTCCAACAAAAGTCAAGAGAGGTTTAACTAGGGTTTAACACCACTCCTATTTTCCCTCCTCTTCAATTCAAAACCTCCATTTTCGCACCTTCCTCACCTCTCCCAAATCAACCTCACACTCTACTTCACTACGCTTCGCTTAGGCGAAGGTCGGAAACCATAAGATCCTACCAATGGAGGCAAGAGTTGGCGTTGAGGCAAGAGTTGGCGTTGGTGGCGGCAGCGGTGTTGTTATTGAAACCGCAGCTACGCGTAAGCTTTTTCAACAATCTCAATCACAGTTAGGCACTGTTCCTCAGCTTCTCGCCGGTGGCATTGCCGGCGCTGTTAGTAAAACTTGTACTGCTCCGCTTGCTCGTCTTACTATCCTCTTTCAGGTAATTTAATTTGATTTCTTGTGGTTTTGTTTGTTTGATTTTGATTATTAATGTATAGAAATCGTTTATTGGGTCTTCGTCTTCAGCTTAAGCTTTTGATTGAGACGTAGGATTTTGTGTGGTAAAAGGGTGATTTTTTACAGGAATTTTGATTGGTAATTTGGTAGGAAAATGGCTCGCTAAATTGGTTGCGCTTCTTTTTATTGTGGGTCATTCGGAGACTGTTAAAAATCGGCTCTTTATTATGGTTTACCCACTTGTGACTTGTGAGTGTCTCACAAAATGACGGAGTTACTCCGTCTGTCACCAAGTGGTCTAAGGATAAAATGGTGAAGTCGGCTCTTTCCTCCTTGTGGGTGTGACCCACGCGGTCCCGTTTCATGAATTTAACAGGGGATATAATCCTTTGTTTGGTTAGCGGTTTGGGGGCGGATACATTTCCAATCCTACAACATTCATCATAATCCTCCCATTTGAGTTGATTTGGCCTTGTTCTTTTTGGACTGAAACTAATTGAACTTCTGCTACATGCCTTCGACGTGTGACACCTTTTAAAACTGTCGAATTAGGGGTATGTTACAAGATATTAGGATTTAGGAACAAAGATAATTGTGTGTTGCATGGGTGAATGAATGGTGGTTCAAGTAGGGGGACTGGTGCAATGCTATTAGCCTCATTTCGGGGCAATTTATCCCATCGAACTTGAGTGAGGACTGAGGATTTAGAGACTCTTATTGTATTACCTTAATTCCTTCACTTGAGTTTCTTCGGGTCATTACACAAAGACTTAATAACATTCAGCTCCTTATTTAAGTTCCCAATTTTCTATACTTCCAACATCTCATCTAAGTTACTCCCATTTCTTTTTTCATCCATTGCAGAACAATTGGCCTCTTTGGCCTCTTTCTATACTAAGGGAAAAGAAAGATATCCTTGCATGTATACTGTCCCATACAATCCCTACTTAAGTACTCCAAAACAGACTCGCGTTAATACTCCTAGCCGGGAGGGAATAATAATGGTCATGTTTCTCTACATATAAATTCTGTAAGTCAAGAAGTGGTAGTAGGGGTCGGGGGAAGGCAGAGAAGTGGTGGCTTGGGTGGAGTCTTGTCGACTAATGGTGGGGAAGTGGTCAATGTGAAATGAGATTGTGGTGGGATGAGGAATATGACAAGTTAACTGAAGTGAGTGGAGATGGAAAAGAGAACACAGGGTGAGGACGGTTGAGCAAGTATATTGTAGTAGCTTAGCTAGATTAATGTTTTGCCAAAATGGAAAAGTAAACAAATGACTTAGAGTCTTAGTCTTTTAGACATACCTAAATGGTAAGTAAACAACTGATCGGGATAGAGACAGTAGCCCTTTATACTTTTTTTTTTTTGAGTAAGCTTAGGACTTAAGAGGAGGGAAAAATTTTGAGCAATGGTTTGCCTAGGTCATGTTAGCCGCCTTTGGTTTGTACTAACAAACAGCGTGATCAATGATCATCATTTATCAGCTGTAAAACAAAATTTGAAATTTGAAGAAGGTACAATGAAAAGGACCAAACGAATATAAAAAAAAATTCCATGCTTTGGTCATGAATCGTGATTAGTAGACCGTGGACTTTTTCATTTCTGTATATGCAGACTCTTGATATGGAACTTTAGCTTTCTCTATTTGCTTCTTGTCTCGTTTTTATTCACGATTAGAGTGGTTCATGCTTTAATAAATGCTAGTAATAGATTACAAGGCTGGCTAACGGGGGAGCATAAAAACGGTGAATAGGCCGTAAATTGTGTAAGGCTCCGTTTGGCACAACACTTCAGGTGACTTATTTGATCAAAGTAGCTTATTTGACCAAAGTTTCAACTACCTGATTTTTTTGCAAGTGTTTGACAAGTTGCTTATTTAGTTAAATAAGCTACCTGAAATGAAATGCTACCTAGAATAACATTTGAGATTTCAGGTACCTGAAATAAATTATCTTTCCTTTATTATCCCTTCAATATATAATATTAAATAATTATCGTATCCTTTTACGTCATTTTACCAAAAATCAGCTACCTTTTCAGATAGTTTGTCAAACAGTTTTTTTATAATCAGTTACCTTTTCAGGTTTCAGTTAGCTTTTCAGGTTTCAGGTAGCTTTTCAGTTTTCAGCTACCTTTTCAGCTAATTTTACCAAATAGAGCCTAAGAAGAGCATGATTAAGGCCTGATAAGATAATGGTACTTTGTGTACAATATGTTGACTATTATGAGGTTTACTTTAGTTCATTCCAATTCGTCTCGTTGAGCCTTTATTCTGTAGTTTTTGGTGGTCATTACAAAATTCGAATACAAATGGGACGTTAAATGAAAACGCCGACAGGCGTACAGCCTTAAGTAGCCTTCTAGAGGGAAAATAGCAAATGTTCCATTTTTCTTGTGTCCAGATGGAACACAGATGATCTGGTATCTTTTCTCAGGATTGTTTGTTTAATCTTCATGTACTCTTTTGTTGGTCTAAGCTACAGATGCTTGATCAGTAGGCATCCTGTATGCGACATGATGGTTCTTTTATCTCTCTATGTAAATGTGGCATTGGACGAGAAAATTTTACTGCTATTCTGTAATCTTTAATTGTGTATATACATACATACATACATACTAAGTTCAAGTCGCTGTTCTTAGTCCCTCTTTCCAAATGAATGAAATGATCCTTACTCATTGTATTAGTAGGTGCAAGGAATGCATGCCGATGTTGCCACATTAGGTAAAACTAGCATGTGGCATGAAGCTTCTCGTATTGCTAACGAGGAAGGATTTAGAGCATTTTGGAAGGGAAATCTGGTTACCATCGTTCATCGCCTTCCATATTCCTCAGTGAATTTCTATTCTTATGAACGCTACAAGAAGGTTTGTATTATCACTTCATTTGTAGTGGGAACTTGAAATTTTTTTTTTTATATTTATTGTTATAATGGAGTTTTTTTTTTTTATATTTATTGTTATAATCGAAGTATCTAACCACATTTAGGTCCTTTTTTTTTAGTTTCTGCAGTCAATCCCTAGTCTCAGTACCAATGGTGAAGATGCCAAAAAGGACGTGTGTGTTCATTTCGTAAGTGGTGGACTTTCGGGCATTACAGCAGCTTCTGCTACATATCCACTGGATCTTGTTAGGACGCGCCTTACAGCACAGGTACTTTATCAGCATACTTTGGAATGGAGCTCCTAATTCCGTTTTTTACTGCTCTTTGATGGTAGGTGGAACTGTGTTTCGAGATCCTAATGTGCTTGTTTCGAAGTAGTAGTTTGAAATGTCACAAAGATGGAGTTCCCTTATCCCTGTTCATAATTATTTTGGGATATCACAGAAGATCTGTTATTTAGTGTACTCCATATAATCAAAGTTGCCGAATAATAATAGAATATGCTATATCGAATACGTGATAAGCTCTTTAGAGTGTGATATGAAAATGGTTATAAACTTGTATAATTTTATCCTTCTGCTTATCAATGAAAAAGAAAATATGCGGACTGATGCTATTTGAAAAGTTTTCCTAATATAACAGGAGTATACAAAATCATGCTAGGAAATGGTAAGAAAACCATTTTTCTTTTAAAATTACGACTTCTTAGCTTAGGATATGGGCAGGCGGGCCTAGGCCACAACCTTCACAACTTTATCCTAGTTGTTGTTGTCGTCGTCGTTGTTGTTGTTGTTGTTGTTGTTGTTGTTGTTGTTGTTGTATAATTACTCCTTTTCAGTGTTACGGTATCCAAAATATGTTTTTCTTGGACTCTATTCTTCGTGGCAACAGTATCTCTAACAATTATGTCAATATATGTAGAGAAATGCCATTTACTACCGAGGTATTTCACATGCTCTTCAAACAATATGCAGAGAAGAAGGGTTCCCCGGCTTGTATAAAGGTCTTGGGGCAACATTGATGGTATGTCACTTACTGACCTTTACCTTGAAATTGCTAACCTACCTTAGTGTCAACGCTTCATATGTATTTCTTGGTGATGCAGGGTGTTGGCCCCAGTATAGCGATAAGTTTTTCAGTTTACGAGAGCCTACGAACCTATTGGCAGGCTAAAAGGTAAACTCTTAAAACTGTCATCGATCTTTTTAAAATCTTGCTAATCTAAAACTTTCATTGATAGTGGTGGGTGATTATTGTTAGGCCAAATGATTCCACCATGATGGTTAGCCTTACTTGTGGAAGTCTTTCGGGTGCTGCATCTTCAACAGGTTAGTTGAATCTGACATCTAAGCCTTTTACTTAGGCATTGACTTTATCATAGGGAAATTGTGGAGTCATCCCTATAAGCATTCTGGAAATCTTTAGAATGTTATTCTAGGATTTCATTTTTTTCTGTATCATGCTCACAGCTTAGGTGATCTCCATGATTCTTTCATGTAGTAAGCTTCTCAGTAGGCGACTTTTAACACTCTCACCCATTATAGGGGCTTTTGGGAGGGGATTGATCCCCCTAGAGAGGCCAGGTGGGTCGGCCACTCAGGTCACATTTATCTCAGCCACTGGCCCACCAAAAAGAGAGATACGCTATATATCGAGTAGGAGATAATATGGACCATCGTTTGCTATCAGTCTCCCATGGTTTTATCTAATTCTTCGCATCGCATTATGGAAACTTTATATTTTTTCACGAGCATCAGAAATCGGATAGTTTAGCAATATATTCTCAATACAGAGGTAGCTGTATTACGCTTCTTTTCTCGTGCTTTATCCCCTACCCTATCTACAATCTAGCCCCTCCTTTAAACTACTTTACCTTAAATGTGGAAGGCTAGCGAATGAGACTCATTCAGATTATCATCATCAGGAACCCTGTTCCTCTTGTGATTCGGGCCATGTTTTTTTCTTTCGGAGTCCTGTAATTTGCGGCTACCACATCGAGGGACCTACCCTCGAAGTGACTTTATTCGACCATCAACTGAGAGAGGACAGATTGCGATTTCAGCAAGAGAACCTACCATAGTCGCGAGTCAAGCCAACTAGTCAAACCATCAGTAGACCCTTCATTGATATTTATTCTAATTTCTTGAACCCTTCAAGTGCGCCGAAGTTCACAGACGTAATACACTTTGACTCGGCGCCTCGATGTTGTGATGCCATGAACCAGATTACACTCTTGAAACATTGTTATCATTAGGGTCCTCTTAATGAGTCAATGCACTGTTTATAATCTCTTTAATTTACTTTCTAGATTTTTGTAGCCTTTGAGCGAGCATCTTCTATAAAGGCTCTCTTGGTACCTCAAAGTTAATACTCGTTCTATCCCATTTGTGTTCCATTTTGATTAGAAGTCATATTTAAGAATTAATTTTGAAATAGATAGTCAGATAGATACTGCTTTACCCGGTGTTAGCTAGGAGGGTTTATTCTGAAATGCATTTATTTTATAAGATACGGAGTAAAGAAAATGATCAATTAAGTAGAAATAGCTGGAGTAACATTTCTCCACTGACTCGATGGCCTCTGCAAATTGGAGGGTGGAGGAATAGCATTTACTTAGCCTCACCCCTATGAAAGCTGCGTCATGAACTGTTTTGAATGACTACTACGTCACAATTTTAAGAAATACGAAACCAGTTTAAGCCTTTGCTTTATCGCATTGAAACTTGAATCAGAAATTACGTTGCTACTTTATATTATTTGTGTATTACACATTTCAGTTACCTTTCCATTGGATCTTGTGAGACGAAGAATGCAATTGGAAGGAGCAGGTGGGCAGGCTCGAGTCTATAAGAGCGGCCTTAGTGCATTTGGACATATATTCCGGATGGAAGGCTTACGCGGCCTCTACAGGGGTATCCTACCAGAATACTACAAGGTTGTTCCAGGAGTTGGTATTGCATTTATGACGTACGAGATGATGAAGTCGCTACTGTCATGAAGCAAGTCAGCCTAACAATAGAACATTTTGAATGTACAGATTGACTGCTTAGCATAGAGTTCAACCGATGGCACTATTTTTTTTCACTCAGCGTTTTTGCTTTTGCAATAGCGGAAGCTGTAAGGGGATTAGATGTATGCAATCTCGTAGTCCCAGTAGGCCAGTATCATCAAAACAATTAATCGTTAGTATCATTATGTCATATTTTGATGATTTGACATCATAACAGTTTTGTTGTTTCGATTAATTTGTATAAACAGGCCGTGTTGAGTCGTGTTGCACTGATTTGATATTTTAGACATTTGACATTTTCTTACTGTACAGTTACCATTGCCTTCATGCTTTCTTTTTTCTGGTTAATGAATGATGCTATTGATTGAGACGGAGAAAATACGAGTTCGCTCCCTGGCCCATTTTGTTGCATAAACAATTAAACATCACATCTATGCAAAAGAGAACTAATAGAATAAACTAAAAATATATTCCAAGGATAATAAATGATAGTCTCCAAATAGGTCGATATTTATTTTATGAATATAATATGTGTCGATCAATTACGGAAGTAATTTATTTACGTGTTAAATTGGAGAAGATCATTTTAAGCATCTAAATTTAATCCCAAAGAATGTGTTCTACTTTGCACAAAAAAGCAGTCAAGTCTTAAAAAAAAATCCCTTTTCCTTAAAAAAACAACTAAAAATGACTTATAATTGGTTGGCCAAGGACATATTGATGCTAGGTGTTCATGAATCTCATGCCTTTGTCCCACATCTAATTCAATGGCATCATAATATATTACTCCCTCCGTTCTAATGAGTTGTTATTTATGAGTATTTTTTATACGGAAATTAAGATTATGAATTTGTCTGGAATCTATGTAATAATTAGGCGCTAAATTTTAATCGGGTAATTAGTTCCTTGATGATAGGTTTGACATAACAGTAAGTCTTGTGAGAGACCGTCTTTCACTAATTTAGTGAGAGACATAATAGGAAAACAGAAAAAGCAATGGGTCCCTCACCCCATCATGTGAGAGGTCTCTCAATAATGCTATTGAGAGACCGTCTCTCAGAAGTTTTTGTGTTGACATAAAGAGTAATGATTACTGAGTAGATGTTTTATTCTCATAATCATTACCCATGGGGGAGGGTGGGTAATGTATTACCCCTTCATGAGAGTAATAGATTCGGGAGGTGAATAATTACTCTCATACCAAGCATGAAAAATGCTCCTTACATATCACTCCCCTATTTATTTTCCCTTTTTTACCCTCAATCCAAGCAAGCCCTATAGTAGAATTATCTATCTATTCCTTGTGAGTTATCACTTCCTTTTTACCCTTCTTCAAACCCGTTTACAGATCAATGACAAGGGTAGTATTGTCAATTACTTATTTCGATAAAAGAAAAAAACTTGTCAAATATTGAAGTAGGTAACTACAAACAAATAATTACTGGCCATCACGGATAGTACAAAATATTACAGATGAGTGTATTTTAGACTTTCAGTAATATATACATTAATTAAAAATATTACGGATTAAGAAGTGCCCAATAGTGTTTCTTTAAGACCGTTTTATAGGAAAATTAGTGTGTATCAAAAGACTCGTTTGGTTGCTCAACCAATTCATGAGATTCATGAGAATTTTAGAATCCCATGAATTGTGATTTTTAGAGTTGTTTGATTGAGAGCTTCCAACTCCTCCTACATGATGGGGGGCGACCCCCCTATACTAATTGAAAACTCTTAGGAAACCAATTTCAACGTGACAACCAAACGTGTTTCTGCAATTCATGTGAATTTTAATGTAGGAATTAAAATCATGTGTTTTACAAATTAAAACATGAATTTAATTTCTCTAAGAACAAAACGAGATTTTATACATTAGAACAAAGAAAGTAGCAATTAGTGGACTATATACAACAAGTTGTATACATTTGGTAATATAAATTTGAAGTTTTATAACAAAGGATTTGAGCTTGATAAAGCATCTTAGCGCCTTCATAAAAAAAATTTAACTCAAAATATTATATTGAAACCCAAAAATAATACATATGAACTCAATAAGATTTTCATTTTAAGAGTAAATTATCAATAACTCCCTTTTAAAATTTACTTTTTAAAATTTACTCCCTTTTTTAAAAAAAAAAAAGTTTAAAAATTACACCCAAAGTAATACAAAAATTTAAAAATTGCTCCCAAACCCCTATTTTTACATTTTTATGACAAAAATACCCCTAAGTTTTTATTCTCGTATGACGAATATAATGGTCGATTTTGGGTGGGGGATTGTGGTGGTTGACCGTGGAGTCCTTGGGTGGTAGAAGGGTGGGTAGAGTTATAATGGAGTTCAATTTTTGTCATAAAAATGCAAAAATATGGGTTTTGGAGCAATTTTTAAATTTTTGCTATATTATGGGTGTAATTTTAAAAATTGTATTTTAAAAGAGAGTTATTGATAATTTACTCGTCACAAATGAGAATTGCCCTTTTTTTGGATGTTAGTATAATTTATGACCCCATCAACGAATTTTTTACGTTTATTCTAAGAGCATATTTTAAGAGAACAATTGATAACATATTTTCGTTATTATTTCAAAAAAATGGTAATGATAATTATTTGATCTTTAAATTTCTCATTTGAGAATCATGAGAATTTTTGTGTTCATATGGTCCGGAATGCACTTCAATTTATGAGTTTATTTATCGTTTCTATAAATAATACGGAGTAATTTGGATGAAACCTAATTTCAAGTTTAAGCAAGATGATAGGATGAGACACGGAAATGGGAACCGAGAATTCGAAACCACAAATATTTAGCATTCTTTAATAGACACGGTGCTGCCTCCTGCCTCTAAGCTAAGTGTACTATGAGATTCAGGAATAACAACACAATTTTGTAACATAACATAATCTTAATCTTAGTGCTTCCTTATGGCAGACTATCTCAAACTACTTTAGAACCCGCGTAATGCGCGGTATTTATAGAGTTTTTCTTTTTGTATTACGATGAAACTTTATTTTGATATATATAATATTAATATGACTTAGCACTTGTCGTTTCGAGTCATTTTGGGTCACTTCAAGTTATTGAGATCGGTTTAATTATGAGTCGGCTCTTTTCGGGTTGGGTCACCTCGGGTCGGGTCAACATTAAGTCATACAATGTTCGGGTCAGGTCGGATTAATTCGGGTTTCGGATCGTATTCGGGTCAAGTAAGTTCGGGTCATTTTCGGGTCTCGACTCAGCTTTTTCGGATCAGGTCATTCGGATCTGACCCATTTTACCAGGCGAGTAATCGTAAATTATCATTCTATCAATCCATGATGCTCATACTTTAAGGAGTTTAAGGCAATCTTTAAATGGTTCGAACTCGAGACCCAAATACAATTGATTAGCCAATTGTGGAGCTAGTTTGTCGACAAATATTACCATTCTGTATCATCCCCTTTCAAACCTTCGTTCTATTCTTAGGAAGGACGTCCTTGGGGTCGTCATCCCACGCCTTTTAGCTAATTAGTTTTATTTTCAGAATTCGTCTCCTCTATTATACCAAAGGAGAAATCATATTCTTCGAAGTTTATAGGTTAACCCACAAGATTTAGCACTCAACGACTCTTTTTCAAAAATAGGTTCTTAGTAGGATTTTATGCGTTTTCATTTATATTGTGAATTACTTATTTGATTTAATAGAAAGACAAGTATGATTCTTCATTAAAAAATGGACAAGAATAAACATCAAAAAATCATTTCCTGATTCTCAATCAAAGCAATCAAAGATTCAATTAGGTATGTAGGAGAATTGGACAAATCAGAAATCTGTGGCAAATAGACTAGGTTATTAGGGTTGTCTTCCTTTGCTAAAAAAAAAACCAACCATCATCAATGGTATCCATTTTGGCAACTTAAAAAGCATCACAATTTCAAATCTAATAGGGTGTTTCAATAGGTTCTCGGAACACGGTTCTTAATAACTTTTGTGTCAAGTAGATGTTAACGGGTATAGTTGGAATTCTTGGAAAAGTTATAAGAGGGGATGTTCATGATATGGTTTAAATTTCGTTAACAACAAATTCGTCGTTGTAGCACCTCCAAACCAAAAAAATAAAAATAAAAAAAACTTTTGAGGTTATCAAGAATTGAATATTTCATGAAAGCCGTTACACAATTTAGTTTGTACCGGCGTGAAATATTTACCTCTAGTAAGTTAATTACTTTTGAAATTCACTATTTCGAAATCATTTCAGATTTTCAATCACACTCTATCCTATTCTGAAAATATGTAAACCACGTTTATTAGTTATTACTCAATGTGCGATATATTATGAAAGCCCGACTACTAATTTTGAGATCATGACTACTGCCTTGGTGAGGATCATCTATCTCATTTTTGTATCTCATCTTTTATCTTGCTCATTACTTCTTTGACACATAATCATATATTATAGAAAGACCGTATAACTCACATTAAATGGATGATGTATCCGAAGCTAAAGGTGATAAAAAACACAAAATGGAGCACGAAGTGATTGATAAAACACAAAATGGGGCACGAAAGCAAGCTAGAGAATCCGCTCTCAGAAAACCAACCTTTAATACTTTATTTGAGTATTGTACCAAGGATGATCCTCAGGAATTAAACTTTGCGTAAAGCAGATGTCAACTAGCATAGTTGGTAAAGTAATTATAGTGTATTTATAACTTGGTTCAAATCCCGTCAATAACAAATTCGTCCTTGTAACTCCCACCAACCCAAGAAAAAAGGAATCAAGAATCGAACATTTCATGTAAGTTGTTACACAATTTAGTTTGTACCGTCGTGAAATATTTACTGCTATTAGTTAATTACTTTTGAAATTCACTATTTCGGAATAACCGTTTCAGATTTTCAGTCACGCTCTATCCTATTCTGAGAACATGTAAACCGCATTTATTACTCAATGTGTGATACTATGAAAGTCCGACCCTTATTAGTGATCACCCATCCCATTTTCATGTCTCATCTTGTATCTCATTACTTCTTCGGTCACATAATCATATAGATTATAGAAAAGATTGTGTAAATCACATCTAATGAATGATGTATCAGAAACTAAATGTGATAATAAAACACAAAATGGAGCACAAAAGTGAGCTAGAAAATCCGCTCTCATAAAACCGACCTTTTAACAGTTAAATGAGTATTGTACCAAGGATGATGCCCAAGAATTAAACTTTGCATGAGATGAGTAGTACTCTCAAAATATCCTTTTAGAAATGATTGGCTGATGAAAAAGAATCGTATGCCATGAGCCCTACATCTTACTAAACTGAAGATAGTATAAATGGCCGATTTCGATAGCTCAAATAACCAACAAACTCCATAGTTATTATATAATGGAGAGATCCTATTAATGATCAAAACTACATGTGTAATTTGTTTTTTTCCGTTGTTAAAGTATGATCCGTGTATTGGTTAGAAACGGGTAATCTGCATCCTGAGGCTCACGAATGTAGCATATGTAGTGTTCTACTACATACTCGATTTTGTGAGCCTCTAGATGCAGATGATCTCTTTCTTGCCAAATACTTATGCAACATGTTCCATATTCTCGTTGTGAGCGAATCATACTTGGGCTGAAATTTCACTTGTGAGAATATGAGGTTACTTGAATCTGAATTGACACCTTCCATTTGAGGTATAGTACTTCTATTTCTAGTATAAGTTTAAGTTGATGGTTATGAACTTATTGATAATATTATAACCTACATTTTGCTACTTCTCGGAGTATGTTATTTTCATTGAATTTATTTAATCAAATTAGCGCGCACAGCGTAAAACAAAACAAAAGATGTATAATTATTATTATTTCTCGACGTTGATATAATGTGATTAAATTCTCTTCCTATTAAAAGGTTTAAATCAAAGTGCATTATTACATAAAAAGTTTCGGATTACCTAAGGTTTATAATTTTGAACCACATCGTAATATTTGTGATGGTGTGTCCATCGGTAAAAAGAAGTTCAATTACTATTCCCGTTATATATTTGTAATTTGGGATTTATTAAATTCAAAGATTTTAAATTTTGTATTTTAACTTTGTTTACATTTCTTTATTATTTATAACGAGTATATTAATCACAAATAAACAAATAATTTTGAAAGAAGGGTAATATGCACAAAGAAGAAATTTCAAATAAAATTTCGTTTGTTATGTCCTGAATCCCTGTATTTCTTGACGGATTTGCCAATGATGCTTGTAACGCCTTAATTTGATACTTCTTTTTAGAGCAATAATAGCGTCACTATGAGTTTGTTCAATGCCACTCAAATACAAGCTAATTATATAAATATCTTACTATTTACTCTCACAATTTGAGTGGTATTAATTAAAACGATAGTAGATTTATCATTACTCATGCTTGTTATATCATTCATAACCACTTATTGGCTTTCAATACCTAATTTTGTGATGCTAATCCATGCTATAGTATATCATTTTACTGTAAGTCTCCTTTAAAACTGCACTATCTGTCTTAAGCATAAGATGGGCCAAGTACATACCACCTGCGGTGAATAAGAATGCATAAGAAAAACTAATATATTTGTCTTATATAACAAAACAACAAGTGGTATGATACTTAATCTGTCGTGCCGTATTAAATGAGAATTTGTAATCACATTTAGTTTGTACTCGTATAACGAGCTCTGTGCAGCTACATAAGGCCGTACGACTGATACTTCCGAGAATGCGCTTCCATTGAAGGCACTCATGAAGAACGTAACACGTAGTGGTAGAGCTAGGGGGCTAGCAAGGGCGCTCGTCCACTATGACGAATAAGATTTTTCGATTTTTTTGTTACATTTTTTTCGATTTTTGTAAGTGTATATATATATATATAT